>PNEQ01004184.1:0-39992 GCA_003012365.1 Medauroidea extradentata
ATCTGTTTGTAAGGCCAAGAGCTGCACAAACTTTCACCATAATGTGTAGTTAACAAAAAACTAAAACATTTTCATTCAGCTCAATGCTATGTTTACATGTTTTTGCCACCACTAGCTCTATCCTTGTCTTTAAACGTCGTCTGTTGGCCGGCTTCAAATTTGCTCAAAGGCTTCCACTCCATAGACTAATACCTCCATGTATATAAGGTGTTTGGTAATTATAGGAACAAATGAATGGGATGTGTCGAGAATGATGACACAAGCAAATAATACTAATAAACATAGTTCCTGAAACCAATGTTTTTCCTAATATGACACACTACATGTTACGACAAGAACACTATAATATCAGTGTTCCAGAGGATCAAACTATTAAAATGCTGCACATGTGGACATACACATTACAACAAGTGTTCGAAATCGGCGCCATTCAAGTGAAGGCAGGCTTCAGCCTGTCTTCACATTTATGACCGTACGAATTCAAAAACTTCACAAATTCAAAAATTCTATGTGTGTTGCAAATGCAGTGGCAACGATCCAAAATGTGTTCCTGTAGTTCATAGACACTATCAACAGGGCTGGCATAGACCAAAACTTATTAATATCCCCACACATGAAAATTCTATGGGTTCAAGTCGGGGGGACCTGGGAGACATTGGTACTGGCAAGCCACAACCAATACAGCTGCTGTTGAACATACGTACAACGTGTTCCTGAACAGCCACATGGAAATGTACCGAAGCACCAACATGCATTTGGTGGCCACATGCTGGCCATAATAAAATTCCCCGACTTTTCCAGGTTTTCCAGACCAAATCCAAAATTTTTCCCTGACTTTCAATGGCATGGTTTATACAATTTCTAACTACATCAAAACATAACTAAAACATTGGTAAAAACAATTTATACTTCACCTATCTATAGGTGTTCTCTCCATGTAGAGATGAATGATAAATAAAATAATCCATAGGGCATAATATAGGAATAAAACATAAAATTATTAAACTGTTTTTCAAAACATGATCACAGTCACCAAAAAATATACGAGAAACTGGCCCAGTGTGTTCTAATTACGCCCTAAAGCCTTGATTTCCTCCTCTATCAAGCTGATTTCATTCTTAGTTTCTTCTAAGAGGTTTTTTTGTTCTTGAATTCCAGTTCCTTGACTATGCTTTGTCTTCTTTTTTTTCTCGCTCATCATGTTGTTCCACTTCCTTATCAGCTTTTTGTTGTTTCAGAACCTCCTAATATAGAGATCAGGCATTGCGAACAGAATGCACCAAACTCTTTGTAATACTCACTTTCTCCACACCACCTGCTGCAAACACTGCACCACAAACTTGCCCAATAGCAATCAGAGAAATATCCCTTTGATTTTCCACCAAGTATTCTTTGTTAATGGAAAATGCTCTCTCTAAACTAGCATTTCCATGCTAGAGAACCAAGACAAGTTTCAAAAAATAATTCAAGTTTTCATATTTTCCATCACCAGGAACAACAGCCATCCACAAGGTATCCAAACTGCCTCCATATCTTGTGAAATCACTCATTAAGTTCTTGAAGTGCTGCAGGTCGCACACTGCTTTGAACTCCCGCTTAGCACTGTCTGCCTTCGCACCGGACATCTAATTATTCTGCACTAGTACATTGAGTGTAGATTCAAGAAGACAGAGGGATATAAACATGAAATTCCTTTGGTAAGTTGAAACTTCAAAGGAGATCGTTCAAGCAACTTGATATACAGCTTCTGGGAAAAAATACGACAATCAGATTTAAACTTAAGTAAACCAGCTTCTGGTATCAACTTTGCCCTTCTTAAAGCATCTTGAATAGCAAACCCAATGTCAAAAAGTTTTGGAGGCAGCAAACTGTTACTGGAAAGGTAAACTTTGGTAACAAAAAATGTTCCTTGCAAAATGTTGGGTTTCACAAATCTTGTCATTATATTCTTAATAACAGCACATAATGATTCATACAAAAGAGGTGCCAACAGAGCATCTGACTGAAATCTAGTAAGGAACCTTTCCAACTCCTTTGCTGAAGTCTGAAAAAATCCTAATTTAGCTTCCAAAAGAGATCTTTGACAGCCTCTGAAACAATCTTAAAACTCTGACAAGTTGGGTTTTTTTTCTCCATGTTCAAATGGTTCACATATTCTCGAAAACCAGGCAGTATTGCTGCAGCTCTTTCAGCGACTTTAACATTTTCTAGCCATCTTATAGCACAAAATTTCAAAGGAAACAAGCTAGAAGATGAATAGTAACAGTAATCAGCCCTGTCGGCAGGTACATCCTTAAACAAATAATACAATGCCCTCAAGAATGCAACAACCTCACACGCGGTTGCTTTTACTACTGCTTTAAATGCACAATGTACACTATGAAGTCCACAGCTGCCAATGTGAAGTATTTCTGGGGAAGATGGCTCCAATGAAACAGTCTCTTTAAACTCACTAAGAAATTTAAAATTAACATTCGGCCCATCCATTGATATCTGTAAAATCTTCTGCATATTTATTCCTGAAAAAACTTCTGTGAAAGACAGTAACAGGTTGTTTGCAGTGGAATGCCCTAAAAATGCAGACGAAAATTATATGAAGCAAAGTAGGTTGGTTTCTGTGTTCCAAAAGCGAACTGAAATATCCATCTGCCCTTTCTGAGCCACCTTATTTAACGACTCATCAAATCCTACTACAAGATGGAGACACTCCAAACACTGTTTTAGGAGCTCATTGTGGAAGTATGGTGCTAGACCATGTAGAATTGCATAACCCATTTCGGTTCTTTGTAACTGTAGTCTGTCAGTCTGTCTGTCGTCGAGCGGTCGTCCACCAGCACTGATCAGATCAACAGCAGTGCGGTTCTCCGCCGGGGACTCGGAATCGAGCCCCGGCGGGTGCGTGCTCGTTCATCGATGCTGTCTCCTCATCAATCCAGCTTTCGGTAAGGTCGTCAGATCTAGTTATGTGGCAGCAACTCTCAACTTAATATAATAACTTAATAACCAGTAATATTGCGCTCCCCTCCTTAATAAATAGAACACATTGTAACCTATTTGTATTCACAGTACCTGCCATTGTAGTATAGTAAATTCCATTTAACCGTAACTGTCTTAAGTCAATTAGCCCTAAATGACATCTAAATAAACCCAAAGTGTAGCTACCATCTGAGTGAAACCCCCCCAAACTAATAATAACTTATGAACTCCAATATAATGACTTACAAAATGTTTTTTTTTTGTAAGTCATTATATTGGGGGTTCATAAGTTATTATTAGATTGGGGGGTTTCGCTCAGATGGTAGCTACACTGTGGGTTTATTTAGGGTTAAAAGACTAAGAGACAGTAATGGTTGAACGGGCATTTACTATACTACAATGGCAGGTACTCTTGAATACAAATAGGTTACAATGTGATTTATTTATTAGGAGGGGAGCGCAATATTACTGATTATTAAAGTATTATATTAAGTTGAGAGTTGCTGCCACATAACTAGATCTGACTACCTTACCGAAAGCTGGATTGATGAGGAGACGGCATCGACGAACGAGCACGCACCCGCCGGGGTTCAATCCCGAGTCCCCAGCGGAGTACTGCACTGCTGTTGATGCGATGAGTGCTGGTGGACAACCGCTCGACGACCGATGACAGGGAACATTTTTGTGAAAAGAGGGGCACATGCACTTGCACCACGCAAATAATTATATAACACAACTGTGTGCATGTACCACATAACTTCAGCTTCAGTAACTTGCTCATGAATAAGAAATTTATTTATTCCCTTTGGCGAGGTCTGCTCCAAATTTTTGGGGCTAACAATAATTGTGCTAGGTAGCTCAACACTAGTTGGTGCCAGAGAAGTTTGAGGCATGTAGAATGATGTTGAAGAACACATTCTATTTTCTGTTGAAGCATTAGGACTACTGCAATCTACTTGTGGAGTACTACTGCAAAAAAATGTCTTCAATGACTGTGAAGAGCTGTTACATACCTGGGCAGTTTAGTGCTTAATATCAGACATGTGACTCTTGATAGCGTTTTTCCCATGTTACTTAACGAAAATTTAGCTATAACAGTGCACTCTGCTGATTTTTTTAAAATTCACTTAACCTTAAGGAAATTTCACTATTTCTGCAATGCTGGATACATGCCACGTATCACAATAAAATCTTGAAGAAGTAGGGCCTAGGCACACTTAGCTTATACTAATCTTGCAACTGTAGCAGAGCACTTCATTTACACCAGTCACACCACAATAAATACACATCTGTTAATTTTACAACATAAACACCAAGTTAAACATCAAACTAGATTACAACACCACCGCAAAACAATTGATAAGGGTCACCAGACACCATTGTTCTGTGGCTGGCTAACACAACACAAAATTTTTGAGGTACATGCGTTAATATTGATACCCCACATAGTACAAGCGATTTTCCACTTCAGTGACGAAAAACATACTTCACAACTGTATATTTTACATAGCTTACTATATATCGCCATCTGGAATTTATACTATAAATCCAAACTCATTCAAAAATAGCAAGCTACTAAGTTGTAAACACTGATCTTCGACAAAACACTAGCTGTTTTTTGTGATTGTATGCATTTGTCATCAGCTTCTGAGACCTTCAGCAGTAGCCTACTGAGCCAACATATCCAATAGACATGGAACTAATTTTAACTACCATCACATATTTTTGTTCCAGCTTTAGATTTGTGTTTTGGAAACTGAAATTATGCATAGAATTGCATTACTCGCAAACAAATAAAATTTCCATTTACGTACCACTGCAAATTGATAGTTGTTTCTTTTTGTGTGGCGCAAAAATTAATTTGACAGCCATTTTCTTCGTTCTCTGCCCCCTCCCCAACACACTCACTCCACTCCTATTGTATGGTTGTATACGATGGCGGACACGGTCAATGATGAGTTACGAACAATGCCATGGCAACACTACAACAAACGATATGCTGTGATGCTTTTATTTGCACATCATGGGAGAAATTTGAGCTATTAATGTACTGTTGCAATGCAATTTTTTTTAATGATAAACATTTTCAAGAAGCTGGTCTGTACCGAACAAATTCCAGGTTTTCACGAAAAATTCCCTGATAATTCTAGGTTTTCCCTGACCACGAAAATTCCCTGACAATCCCAGGTTTTCCAGGTCTGTGGCCACCATGAGGCACATCATCCAAGCTCGTGCTGCAGGAAATACAGGTACGTACGACCAGTAAGTCGGCCAGGTAGGACGTGGCCCTAACAACAAATCACCAACAACACCTGCCCAAACATTACTGGAGTATCTCCACTGATGTGCAATCTCAGTGACAACATGTGGGTGCTCATAAGCCCACATGTGTGTGTTGTGGATGTTCATGATACCATCTTGTGCGAAGCATGCATCATCTGTATACACAAATTTCACTCAGAGCGAAATTCTTTTACAAATGCTTCGCAAACGTAATTTTTTCCAAATACATATTATGTTTCTTTGTATGAACAAGTTAGACATCCTCTCAAACACACACCACACGTTTCAAACTTCAGACTTTGACACGAGTTTACAATATCAATATGCATGATTCATATTAAAAGAGCTACAGAATAGAGTTTCATCGTCAAAATCAAATGCTTCTATGTGTGAAGAAACTACTGACTCCATGAGCAGAATTTCAAAAAAGTCCCACATGCATGCTGCCATTTTAAAACTGCCTATTGAAGAGAGCTACCGATTGGCTTTCAACTGTAATTTTCTGATTGGTTTGTATGACATACTCACCACCAACTGTTAAATTCCCACAAAAAAACTTATTTTATAGCCGTTAGTATGGGTTAATTGAATGAAACATGATTAGAAATGCAGTTTATGTTGGTAGAACTGAGCCAAACTTTTTCAGCTATTTCTGACCTTAAATAAATGTGCATCTACTAGCAGAACATAAAAAACCATAGAATTTTACAAGTTCTCGTAAAATTGCAAAAGTCCTACCATATCCATATATTTTACGGATAAATCTGAAAAGTTGGCACACCTGAATATACATATAATATTTGGTAGATTTTTAAAATGATTGGTTATGCAATATTATACTGAGTATTGAGTATGGTCACATTTCTAAATCATGTCAAACTATAAGTGTGTCTCATTTGCATAGTTAAGAAAAAAAACACTGAAAATGTACACTCATTGTATTGCTACAACTTCAATTACTTCTGAAATTATGACAACTAATCACATACACAAGTTTATACATAAGCATTATTAATTAAAACCAGTGAGAAGTACATTAATTTTGCATAAAAACTTAAATACAATAAAATACATTACATAAGTGAAACATACTTAAAAGCCAAACCTAAGCATCAAACAACTCAAAGAAATGGTATATTTACTGTATACACACCTCCAGATGGCCCTAGGGATGTAATCCATGTATGATTAGGTGGGATGGATAATACACTTAAATGGTGTGTTGGATACACATTTGGATGGATCATTGATGTTTTAGTAGTCTCTCCTGTAGGTACTTTTCTATAAAGTTCTGCACCAGTACCTAAAATAAAATGTAATCCATGTAATCAACAAACATTATCATCATTACAAACATCAAAGTGGAAGGTTAACATATTTTAACATGAATCATAAAATAATACCGTCTGATAGAGAAACAGTTCCCGTTATAGTACAATTGGAAATGACACAGATGTTATTTGCTTAAGTTTTGTGAAAAGCTTTCAAAAATATTTTTGGCTCTAATTGGTGTAAATTAAAAAGTATGATACATTATAACAGCAAACTTATATCTACATAATTCAAGGATGAAGAATAAGCAATACTTGCCTGATACTAAAATGTTTTTATGGACATATACATTTGCGAGCAAATGTTGCCAAGTTGCAGAAAACACCAAAATAAAATTAAAACAGTAAAATAGAAAGCCAGTGAAAGGTGTTGTACAGAAATGTATAACATGCACAAAGTTCCACATTTGAATACTGACACAAATACAGAAAGGAAATATAAAAAAAAAAAGTGTAACAATAAAAACCAAACAACAGCCTATTAAGAACAAATCAGTGGAGTAGATCTGGAAATATGAAATAGCTTTTACTTATGTCATGCCATCTCCTTACACAGAAGACCTACAATATAAAGACTAGTTAAATCAAAGTATGGATATTAACGTGTCTAAAATTACATTTTGTTCCATTCAGTCCAATAGTTTTATTAAATATACATAGCTGCCAACCTAAATGGTTCAGAAATAGTACAATTTTCAAAATTAGTAAAATTGTGCGTAAACGAGTTGCAGCATTTCACGTGTTGTGTATATGTAAATGCCATCAAACTAAAACACTTTGGCTATTTTTTAAATAAAATAGTACACTGTGAACACGTAACAATGTTGTATGCAAAATAAATTTAGAACATGCTGAAAAATTAATAAAATTAGGTAAAATTTTACTCCTATTCATATGTTGTGTTCATGGCTACAATTACGTAGCCTCCCTACGACTATTACAAAGAAAACAAACCTAACAGGGAAATTACTGAACCTATTTTACAGTACGCTTGCTTTTTGTACCATTAGAAATATTGTTCATAATGTTAATATTCATACAAATCCACACAAATCTAGTACAGGTAGTTTTGGTTTCTGCAAGTTTACAAACTTTAACGATTTTAGTACACAGATAGACCCCTTACTTTGAGATGTATGGTAACACAGCTTTTAAATTCACTTTCACAGTTACATAAACGCACAAAAAATTCTTACAGAATACAAACTAGGCAATTTAATCAAACTTGGCACATATAACCACAACTATCCGACACTGCAAATACTGAGGATTTGAGAAATAAATTGTACATTGTTGAACGTGCAGATGTTAAGAGTATTTAATCTATTATACAATATTAATACCACATACTTTAAATTTTTGAACAGTTTTTAACATACAAACGGTTCCGCAACTATATAGAAATAATTGTAAAACAGCAAATTTGTATTTCCCAGATATGAGAGTTGCAATATTCCTACATTTTACAATTATTAAATATGTGACGTCGATACAAGTACTGGCACTAAAATACGCTGTCACAATAACCAAATGATACATTTAAGCTTGGCAAAAACCATGTTCACAAACACTACGCAAATACCACGTACGCTTCAATATTTGCTGCGAAAATACGAATTAGTAGTTTATTTCAGTTCACAAGATTTGATGTGTGTTCTTTAGCAATTACTACACGGAAACGGTAAATTGGAAAGCCATCGGAAAGCCACTTCAAATTAAAACAGTCTCGTGATTTTGTTTGCATGAGTCACGACAGCCATTTCTACAATTGATCGGGTGTGTTCTGCAAAGTTCGGGTAACGTTCGTATGATGCATGAATAATACAGTACTCTGTGGTGAATAACATAGTACAATGGCTATAAATGAAGCACGCTAGTTCCCAAAACTACGGTATTACTTTTTTTTTTTAAATATGACACTGTAAGTCAGATCTACATACTACCAGTTCGGTACCGAAATTATGGGATTTCAACTTAAAAATCATACAATAATTTACATGAATCATATAATAATTTACATGACTCGTACAACCGTACAATAGGGCACAAAATCATACATTGTACGAGAAAACCTTAACAAAAGAGTTGGCAGCTATTAATATCTGTACTAAAATTATGAAATAATGGCCTGGAATGCATGAAATTAACAGATGGATGTAATTAAACACAGCAAAAACAAATAACCTTCAAGTCAGTTAACTTTGCTTCATTTATAATTATGTACCGATTTGATGAAATTTCCAATTTTTGTTTAGTCAAAAAAAATTTCTATGGTTTGTGCAAAATGCAAGTCGCTGTACTAAGTACTACATGTGCATCAAGTTTAATGAAGTTCACATACATGATTTATATACATAACTTGTGATTAAGGAGAGTTTGTTAGTATGAACATATTAATATAAAGCCAAAATGGTCGAATCACATTACTAAGTTTTACATGCATAATGTGTTTACAAAAAATCTGAATAATTGGACATGTAATATCCTGTAAGATAAAATTTTTTTCAACCACAATGTAAAATATAAAAATGGCATAAACAGAATACATAAAAGCCATATCTAATTACAAAGTAATAAATGGTTGCCAAGTTTGCTTGGATTCTGAGAAATAGTTCCATATATTTCTCAAACCTACAAAACTATTTCACCAAGCTATTATTTTGAAAATATGATAAAGCATGAACAAAAAACTCAGAATTTATGTAACTTTAGTCAACTTGTTGCACCGGGTTTTTCTCCTCTAGCCGGGAACTGCCACCCTGGTACCTCTACAGTCGGGTGTAGGTATCTCCTCCCCAGAAATGAAGTTCCTAATACTGTCGTTCTCCTTAGCCTCCCACTGTAGGTTCCTCACCTGCCAAATCTCTCTAGGCAAGCTACACCAGTGCCAACTCCGGGAATATTGGTGGGACATTAAAACAGACAAGTAGGAAGGACATGGAGAAGGATGATTCTGCAAGATCTAACCCCATGCCTCTAAGAGGGCAATAACATTCCCTTTTGAGGCTACTGCAATTATGGGGACATCCAGGCACCTCGCAAGGGCCCACGCCACACAAGGTAAGTGCAGGACCTGGGCCAACCACTTTGCACCCAGCTAGGCATATTTCCACACCTGACAGTATCCTAACTGTGCCAGACAAAGTTCGTAAGTGGGCTACTACTTATAATAGAGCATTTGTGAAATAAAAAATCTCTGGTGAATATCAGTTAAAAACTACAGCAGTTGTTATTACAAACTCAAAATCAAGATTGCTATATTGCAGCTAAAAGCAAACTTTTAGCAAGACACACAAAGGTAAAAAAAGGTCAAACTCCTTCGCATCCTCCCCGGGCACTATGAATCCACTTGTATTTAGTCTTTGAGTGTGAGCACTCCTTTCATCACTGGTGCAAAGTGATATCTCATTTCTTGCTCTTAGATCTTTAGTACTTTCCCTTCTCTCTCTCTTTCTCACTCTTTCCCTCTCTTTCTCTCTCTCTTTCCCACTCTTTCCCTCTCTTTCTCTCTCTCTTTCCCACTCTTTCTCTCTCTCTTTCCCACTCTTTCTCTCTCTCTTTCCCACTCTTTCTCTCTCCCTCCCCCCTGCATTTTGCTGTCAGTGGCACCTTCACTTCACCCATTCAACTCTCCTCATAACTATCAAAGCTAAAGATTCATTTGTTTGCATATCTATGTCCCTATTCTAACTGATTCACATCAGTGATTATATAATACAGTGGCAATAAATGTGTAATAGTGAATGATTAAAGTTTACGCGCTCTTACATAGTGGAGTTTAAACAACCAGAAAAAAATTTTTAAGGAAATAGAAACTGTGCAATGGCTTGGCAATTTGAACTGGCTAAAATAAACATTTATGACTTGCAGTAGACACAAAAGTTAATTTTGATGTAGTCCTATCCTGGTTTGGCAAAAAATTTCAGTACCCTGAGATGAGAAGCTAAGTACTGTAATAAACAGAACTGCAAAACAGAACTTCGACAATATTTATGTTTCCCTTCCCTCCCCTGAAAGCCTTAACACTTCCATGTAAAGCACTAGATAGTCAAGCATGGTTAGGAGGAGGAGAAGAGATTACACAGCATTATTTTTTGAAGATAGTTCCTAATTCTATGACTGCACAAGTAGCCAATCAGTTCTGACAAGACCATTAACAATGGCTTTTGATTACCCCATGCAACTAAATATCAGTCAGAAAATTAATACAAATATATAAACATAAATTATAGTACAGTGAACTCTCGATAACTCAGAATTCGATGTTCTGGACTTTGGATAACAGGGTCAAAATTTCTAATACAAATAATTTTTTTGCCTAAAAGACATATAACAATTTGTCTGCTTAACATAAATCCATCAGTGTATTTCAGAACAGTATTCCACTTTATCATGCTATTATTCATTATTACCTAGACTTTAATAACCCCACCATAATAAACATGGTAAGTTCAGTGCTGTTAAATGTTGGTGGCAAGGCACGCAAGTGGAGAAGTTGCAACACAGCAGGCTGACCACATTCCTTAACTCTCATTTCGCAGCATGAGCAAGACAGACACATGCCACAAACATTTCAGTGTGGTGCTTGTGAAAGAGACTGTATGAAACACCAGGTCACAATGGCACCAAATGAAAATAAGAATAGTATAGCATTGAACAAAAGTAAAAATTCATAGAAATTCTAGCATCTGATGTTCCTATAGCTAGTTTGTGCAATGAATTCTGGATTGCAAAACAGACTATCTAGAGTGATGTAAATAAATTATTCATTGAAAAAATGTTTGAAATTGCAGAATGACAAAAACTTTGAGGATAGAAACAAGTAATACAGCACACTCCCTAATTAACGCTGCTGTCAGGCGAAGTAACTTTTACCCACGTTGTTGCATAACTGCAATGTTTCACAGTGACCAGGTCAAACGAGTTGCTGAGTGTGTAGGGCCCGGGTTACAAGTGATAAGAATACCCACCCTCTGGTTAAAGGTCGGAAGGCCACTACATAAAAACATTTCCGTGGCTTGTTTACTACCTCACGGCAAAAGTGGTACAGTATTGTGCACCGCTACACCCTACCAGCACTCCTTTCTGCTTTAGGGGATATTACATTCCAGAAGGGCGGCGCATTAAATGCACAAAACTTCTCTCTCGCTCGTGGCAGAATGAAAAACAAAACGCTTCTCAACGCAGGCTGGGTAGTTGGGAATAAACACAAAACTAAAGTATATAAAACTACCTCTATAATTTAACAACTTTTATTGTGCTCCGACTGTACACAGACAAAGATTTGAAAAAATTATAATTAAAAGCCACAGCACCAAACCTTGTTCTACCATAAATTAATTTTCACCAACAATCAACACTGAGCACCCAATACAATAAAAATTTGTTTCTTCAACTTTATAATTTCAGCAATGTTATTCTTACAATCCTCATTAAAAGGGCTTTCACCGTGTGCACGCCGCCTGATAATATTCAAACAATTTCGCCTGCCGAACCGTTTTCCCAAATATTAAAAAAACCTACATTACATCCCTTTTAAACTAGGATAAAACCACTACATTTACTCCCGAAGAAACGATTGCAAACGTATGAACAACCTTCAACACAACTATACCGCCTCATAGCCCGCACACAAAAGACAAGGCCCGTCTAACCTCTTCGACAACCACTCAGCCTCCGTCTCCCAGCCAGTACCCTCCTAACCTCCACATTCCTCCCCACCCCACACCAGACGCATGTGGACTACGCCGGTGGAGAAAGGAAGGGAAGAGAAAGGGAAGGGTGCCAATGGAGAGGGAAAGGAAACCAGATACAACCCTTAATCATTCTATCAGTTTATACATGACAGCATTTCATTACTGATTTTCATAATTTCTAATAGCAGTAATAAAAGTCCCAATTTGACCCATTACCCATGCAAACAGTAATAGAGATTATCTTTAGCGGCGTAAGTATAAGCGCGAAAGTGAGCTGATAATGGCTAGGGGAAGGGTAGGGTTTCAGTTTGGATGCCTGCAAGATATTTTTCTGCCAAGGGGGTGGGGGAAGATATTGATTGACATTTCCCGGGAAACGCGTCGCAAGTTGTTTCCCACGCTGATGTTTGGGAAGGTATGTAGAGGAGGGGAATGAGCTGCCGGCCGTGAGACAATCATGTAACTCTAGCTGTAACGGTCTTTATCTACAAAAAGTAAGATTAAGATTTCTCTTTATTATTAAGAAATGGGGAGTAGATAAACTGTGTAACAGTCAAACCAGCCTTGACGGGTGAGGGGGGGGGGGGCTGTGCCAACAAGAATGGTGTGAAATCAAGCAATTCATGGCTGATAACCACCGAAAAAAAGACATGTACACTTTCTTTGCACTTACAAAATAATTGAAAATCTGTTTCCAAACATAGCCAAACTTGCACAAGTTTACAGAGTCATTCCACTTCACACAGCTGACTGTGAGAGAGACTTCTCTCAAATGAAGCTCATAAAAACTGACTTAAGAAACAGACTGGGTGAGGTCACGCTCGATTCCCTGCTACGCATTTCACTGGAAGGTCCAGATGTCCAAGAGTACCCATTTAAAACTGCAATTCAGCATTGGGCAGCACAGAAGAACAGAAGAATTTGCTTGAAATAACAGTGAAAGTTAACCATGGTTGAGATTTTTTGTTACACAAAATTGGGGTGTTTATAACAGATCTACAGAATTTGACGTAAAAAATTTAATTTTTTTACTGTATTACAGTTTTTGTACAGGTAACCCACACTCTCAAATTCCTAGCTACATCCCTGCAAACTGTACCTTGGCTGGCAATGAAGGCGTACTGACAGTAAGGAGGCATATGTGTGAAATAAACAGAATCATAAGTAAACAAGCAAAAAATCATAATGTTAGTAAAATAATTTTAAAAAATGTGCCAGATAAACCAAACCTTATATAAACAATTTAAAATAAAAATGTTAGTAAAAATTATTAAAAAAATAATAATTCTTTATAATTACCTTGAACATAGTTGCCTAGAAGGCAAAATTGGTCATTAGTACACTCATCTACAGTCTTAGAAACAAATGACGAACCTACTGTGGCCAGATAAAACAGGTAATATGGCATTGCTACCCTTCGTGATCTTGGGAGGAGATAAGGGCGTAGTGCTGTCTTCCCCCCCACACCTGCTAGACAAAGTTTACGGATTTTCCCACTGCTCATATCTTGGCAGCACTACTCAGTGCATGTTATTTATTACCAGCTGCATGTAAAATGCAGGAAAGAGTGCAAAATTGAACTTTTACCCGATATTCGTTACAAGTTTCCAGACAGTGCTGCACAGACATGTATTAGGTACCTAACGATGTAGTATTCTTTCTTACTATAGATAGCTGAATTTCCATTTGGATTCATCGAGTATTTACTTTAGTGGAAATAATTTCCCAGACATGAGGTTAGGTTAATTTTGGCTGGCAACTTATTTTGTGCGTAATGACAAAATGAATATTGGTAAAAAGGCACTTTTTGTTACTAAGACAAACTATCAATGCACTAATTTTCCAAGTTCAGTTTAACTTGACGTTTTTGAATTCAGCTTCTGCAAGTCGTACTGTAAAAAATTTAAATTTTTTTTCTGACAATTTTGAATATTTGTGAGGTAAAAAGTTATTTTAAATAATGACAGAACAATTTTAAATTTCTGCTACAGTTTATTACTGTTGCAGTGTTTACCAACTTCATTTATATTTTGTAAAGTCATAGATATGCAATATTAAGTTGGAAGTGTCCACAAGCGAGAAGAACACACAAAATGGCTGACAAACAAAGAGACACTTCTCTAGCATGTATATTGCCTTTCACCAGCTGGTAGAAGGGTGTTGTGGTGCAATCTTCTAGCTCAGAGATTAAAAAAAGGACCAGTCAGCAGCTGCAGAAAAAAAATGTAAGAATTATTCTGCTTACCCCAGTTGTTTGACAATCTTTCATGGCCTTAACTTTACAGTGGTAATTTCTCCACTCCCCACTTCTCTTATGTAACCTGATATAATGATATGGTGGGTGCATATTACACCCAGTGCATATTATACCCACGTAGAAAGCAATGTTTTCCCATTTCCTTGTAGAAATGACAGCGTACCAACTTTCTCAAGTTTGTTATGATTAATGAGTGAGTACCCCTCCACCCCAGACACTACTCGATAACATTGACAAATTTTAACTCCGATAGTTTCCTCCCATATTTAGCCTGAGGTATCGAGAGTTCACTGTACTGCATTCTTCTTTTGTGAAATCACCTGATATAACCCCCTGAAATCCTCTACAAGACAAGTGACATCTGCCTTCCCATATTTATGTACGACTGACCCCTTTGCACTAGTATGCTAGGAACTCTTTGTTGGCTCAACCAGTAGTCACACACACCAGGTCAAGGTTAGATCTATGACAGGCAACTCTAAAAAAATAACCAGAGTCTCATGTTCTCTCCTTCTTACTGCACCTACTCAACAATCTAACCCACCACTACAAACCTCTAGTGCCTTGGGGCAGGATCAAGTTCTGCTAAGACTCTTCAAAAATCAATTTTTGGTAAACAGGGTCTGAATAGTGGTGCCAATCTAGCCAACGGTGGAGCTGTGTGCTTACTACGGGGAGGGTGGGAGGAATAGTCTGCTGCCAATTCCTCACATACCCCAGGTGTCTGTGCTGTCGTACACAGGGAGCCAAAACGTCCTTAACTCGCTGGGTGTTTGTAAAATCAAATGCACCCAGACACACTAGTTGGGCTCCAGACTTGCATTTAAGATTAATGGGTGGTTGTTGCCATAATTAATATATTATTTAGTTGTAATTAGCAAGAGAATAAAGCTTCCCATTGTTCTAGGAAATCGTTAGATTCAACATCCCAAGAATACGGCTTAGAAATAAATGCTGGTTGGCAGCAGCGATGGGCATTTATTTACCATGATCTTAAAATTAACTGTTAAAGGGGCAACTAAAGTAATTTTATTGCTAGAGAGTAACACAATATTAATGTTTCATGTTTGACGTATGTGGTAGTTACATCTTACCATTAAAATTGTTTCACTTACTGCCACTTATAACAATTTTTAAGTTTCTGATGCTGAACGATGACGATAAATGTTTTGTGATTAACCTTTACAAGGAAGACTTGTGTTTCGGTTCAGAACACCTTAGAATATTGTGCATAGTTCTGAAGGAAAAATAAAGAAATTTGACACATGACATAGTTTGAATAAATATGTGTAATATGTATGAAAGTTTATATAGAAACACTTGAGAACTGTGTATTTTGTACATGAGCACTTTGAATTTGATTTATTGTGAATTATTTAAAGGCTTTGTTATCGATGTCAGTTTACTGGCTGGAAGCCATATTGTGGACATGTGTACGACCGCACAGTTTCAAGCCTCCTTCCAGCACCTCCCTTCAACCCCCCTTTCGCACTCTGCGATGCGTGCGCAACTTCCCCTCCCTCCTCCGCCGCTTCCTTCGTGCAGGCTCACAGCCAGGCGGCCAGTGGTGATTGTAGCTCGGGCCGAGCCATACCTGCTCCTTCGGTACGGTGAAACATGATAAGAAGATTATTTCATGGACTTTTTGGTTCCCCTCCCATCCTGCCCGATTCAATCTCTTGCTCAGTGACTATAATGGATGTTGTGTAACATTGTATCTTTCAAGGGTACAACAATATAGTATTGTTTTCAGTAACTAGAATTTCTCTCTGACCTGTGGGTATTGTAGCTGGAAATCCCGCGATCCCCTAGCCCATTGATACTCCCCGAGTGTTTCAATACTTTTTGGTTTAGTGTGGGGTTGGAGTCATGAGCACTCTAACGTCACAACGCTGCACGACTCTTCTCCGAGTTCGAGTCCCGTGCAGGAGAATGTAAATGCTGGATTTTCAGTGTTTTCCGTGAGGGACTTGAGATTTAGGAGACTGCGTCCTGCGTGAAATTTCTCGACGTTACTGCAGATAGGGGGACCGAGTATGTAGCTCATATGGGCTATCTAGAATTGGCACAGTATCTTAACGAAGCAGGAGCAAAATTCGGCCCAAAGAAACGGTTACCGAATTGTAATTAAAGGCTATATATAGCTTATGTAGGTATCGACTGTGTGCGACCCAGTTAATAGACTCAAAGTTCTTTCTACAGTCCTTATTACCTAGAGTAATGGGGCTGGCGTTGGATGTTTTGAGTGATGTGATATCGAATGTAGGGAGTTACCATAACTTCAAAGAACGACTAATTGAGTCTGTTGGATATTCCAGAGTGTGGAAATCAGTGAAGGCAGACTCGGTCAATCAATTTCAGAGGATGGGGAAATCTGTTCCTTCGTTTGTCCAGACGATATGCAACTATGCCCGAGCACTTAATTTGACTCGTAATGAGTCTAAGGTAATTAATAGCATTTTGGACCACTTAAGGCCAGAAGTGAAGGCTTTGCGTGCCTTGTTCCCGCGACCAACGATGCTAAGCGAGTAGTGCCGTTTAGCAGTGGAGTTACAGTGAGCAGTAGATTAGAATGAGGAATACCAATGTGGTGCCAACAGGGGTTGTGGCTGGTCCCGCGGAACAGTAAAGTGGTAGTCAGGAGGTCCGTAATTGGATGAGTGAAGGATCGACCAGTCGCTGCAGTGATCGAAGGCCCAAAAGTAGTAGTTTGGGAGCTTTAAGGACAGAATTATGTCTTAATAAGTGGAGTCGTAGTCGGTGTAGTAATTGTGCCAAATTGGGGCACAGAGCTGAGAGTTGTCACGAAGCACATGTTGCAAAGATCAGACGTCGCTGTTTTAGGTGCGGCAAAGTGGGACATTACCGAATCGGATGCGGTTTGGGAAACAAGGATGGCCCGCCCGCATAATTCCGAGGTGACGGCATAATGGGCCAAGATGGAAAATTATTATAGAGTGTTATGCTAATGTTGAATGGGGCGGTGAATCACATTTGGGTTTGGTTGATACTGGTTCATCCCATTTGTTCGTGAAATAGTCCTTCTTAGCATATTTGAAGGAATGTAAACTCTCTGTGGTAAAGGGGAAAGTGCAAGATACGATTGTTTGGGCCTGTTTAGCCGACGGGTGTATGATTACGTGTAATTGAGCCGTGTATTTACATGTGAAAATTGGGAGATTTTCGTGGACACGGAAGTTCTGGATTTTCGAAGATCTGAGTGCTGAAATCACATTAAGTTAGACTATTTGGGTGAAACGCAAGCTGTTATTGATGTTGGAAAGGCCTAACTTTATTTACCTTTGCGCCTGAAGTAAAAATGAGACTTAAAGAGCATAGAAGGAGCGTGATTGTTAGCAAAGGTTTTGGCATTGTGTCGCGTGAGGATGTTCACAGTCAGATGAAGGAGGTGGTGCATTGAGTACGCTGATGTCATAACTCCTAAAATAGGACGTTGTGACGTGTTTCTTGTCCCGCGTTTTTGGTTAAGAAAGGGAATGGAAGAGGCTACCATTTGGTAACCAACATAATGGCAGTCAATCAATTGATTCGAATGGACCCATTTCTTACGTCGACCGTGGAAGTCGCTTTGCAACATTTAGGGAAAGCCAAGGTCTTTTTTCTGTTAGATTTGGACCATAGTTTTCACCAGTGTTTGGTGCATCCAGACAGTTGAAAATGTACGGCCTTTTGCACCCTGTGGGCTCAATATGAGTTCAATCGCATTCCAATGGGCGCTTGTTTAGGTATGCAAGCTTTGTCACGTGTGATAGATCATGTTTTGTCAGATCTTAAGTTCAAGTTTGTGTTCAATTACACTGACGACATTGTGATATATAGCAAGTATGGATTAGCATGAGGAACATGTTCAGGAAGTGCTTCAGAGTTTGCGAAAGGCTGGCTTAGCGGTTAATCCTTCTTAAGTCACATGGTGTTCTGATTCAGTGCAGTTTTTGGGATATATTATAGTGAATGGGAAGTTATTCATGGATCTGGCAAAAGTGGTTTAATTTCCCGCGTCCCATTTCCCTTAAGGATGTTTCTAAAATTTGTGGGCATGATGGGTTATTATTCAAGCTTTATTCTCTAGTTCACTGAAGTCGCGGCCCCTTTGAATATGTTCTAGTGGCGTGGTCAGTCTTTTATTTGGGGTGGTGACCAATAACGGGCTATCGAGCGATTAAAGGCCGAGTCAGACACTAGCCCAGTATTGAATCCAGCTGATTTTGATGCTCGGTTTGTTCTTAATGTGGCTGCTTCATCGGAAATGCTAGGGGCAGCTTTGGGTCAGATACACGATGGGACGGTGGTGCCCGTGACCTTCGCGAGTCGGGTGTTGACGAATGGTGAGAGGAAGTTAAGTGCGCATGAGAAAGAGGCACTCTCATGCGTTTATGGGATGACGCGGTTCGCCGATTATCTCGATACTGTTGAGTTTGACCTGTATTCTGACAACCAGGCTATCACTTGGTTGTTGTCCCACTAAAACGAATTTTGGAAATTAGGTCGTTGGGCCTATCGCCTGACCCAATTTCGGTTTCAGGTTCGTCATATCCCAGGGAAGGAGAATTTTGTCGCAGACGCGCTACCCCGAATGTTTGCAGTAGAGGATTCCGAACCGAGGCCTTTGCGAGTGCTCCTAATTTTTATGTGGGACTGAGAGCTGCTCAGGAATGTGATGAGGAATGTAGGCAATGGGAAAACCAGGTGGTCACGGAGGAGGCGATACTATATACAGGCCTCAAAGTGGTCTGATACCTCTAAAATAGTGTATATAGTAACCATCAGACTTGGAAAAGTGACTACGAAGTTACTATAAAGGAAAAAAAGTGACTATGTATTTCTTTTGTACTTTATGAAGATTAAAACCAACATAGCAACAATTTCCTTCCTTCTTTTTAAATATAGTAGCTTTCCTAACACCTACTAGCTATAATACTGGAAATGCAAACAGCTTAAATTTGTCACTATGATTAAATAGGTCTACATAACTGAGTCACATTACAATTTACCAATATTAAGCAACTGTCTTTCTATCAGGCCATGAAACTACAGGCCGAGTCCGAATTGGTGTAATATGATATTTCGTGATTTTAAACTACTGTACAGTACATCAAATTCATACCGAAACATGAGTCACGTAACCATTTTATCAAACAAAATTGTACTGGACACATCAATACTGCTAACCAACTACACATTGGTGTCTACTTTGTACTCATGTTTCATGTGTACGATATTAGACACACCTATTTTCGGTGAAAATATTTTGAAGATTTCGTCTATTTTAACGAGATTCTTTCACTAATTTTATTGCTGTTTTTCATGACATTTTGTTATAAATTTTACTAATGTTTTACATTTCAAAGTATCAAATGTGTGCTGGGCTAAGTACCTTATTTCAGTTAAACATCTGAATATAAATATTTATAAAAAATACAGAACTTTAGTTTAATGGTTTGAAAATATACACAAATGTTACACCTAGTCTGTGTATTGTATAGACCTAAAAGTCACTAAATATATATATGAATGCAATAAGCACATAGAAGTTATAAACAAATATTAATAACCAGAATAAAGAGGTATAATTGTTTCCAACAGAAAAATTATAGACATTTCGTGGACAAAAAAAGTCAATTAATTATGTTATGTTGACCCTCAAATGTTTTCAATCGCACCTAAAAATTTAAAACTGGGAGATAAATTTATTTGCTTCATATTTTACAAAATATTGTCTGTATTAATAAGTCCAAGATGCAAACAAAAGTTAAAAAAAAAAAAATATAGCTCTGAATAACCTATAACTTTGTTTTCCGCCTCTACATTTCCGATTTAAGACGCAACAATTTTACCCTAGTCTTTATTTCCCCTCTGGTAAAATTTATGCTAGATTATGATAATAGTTTGAGTTCTCGCCATTCGTGAAGAAAATTGATTGCCATTTAACAGACACATGAATTCTGGCAAAATTAACATCGCGTCATTACAAATTTAAATTTCATTGTTTTTAAATCTTCTTGCCGTATTAAAATATACAAATTTATTTTATCACTACGTATCAAAAACAATTAGAAAACGGATAACATTTAACAAGCTACCAGCATAAATAAACGTGTTGCATTACGTAACCTAAACAACCACCATATTCCAGTCGACTTCAATACTCTAGAAATTCTCACGGTCGAAGATTGAGTTCGTCAATTGCCAAATTTTCATAACTCTGCACACATTTATAAATATTTGAGATTTCAAACAGAGATAGGGACTACAGTTCCAGACACATATTTGTCTAACACACAAACAATTTAACAACATTGCCAAGCTCACCAAAGGACTAAAGTCATTGTAAATCTTAAATACAGTAAAATTAAATACAAAACAAATTGAAAATTGTATTTACCTTCCTTCATTAAGTCAACAGAATTTTTATGGAGCAATTTCATTGATTTAAAAAAAGCCAATTTCGAACACTTCAAAAAAGTGAAAAAAGTGAAAATTTTCAGAAAAAGTGACAAAAAGTGACCTTTGTCAAAAATAGTGACTAGAAGTGAAAAAAGTGACCGACTTTGAGGCCTGTATATACCATGAAGGATGGGTTATTGCATTTTGCAGGTCAGAACTGCTGTCGGAACCGCCGTCAGAACCCTTTAGTTGTTCTTGAAGTTTTCCAAGCCAAGGTGTTAATGTGCTTCCATTTGTCAGCTTTTGGCGCACATTTAGGATGAACTTGTAAGAAAATAGGGTCTAGATTTCATTGGGTTGGCTTAAGAATGGATGTTAAAGATTTTGTGACCCAAGTGTAAAGATTGCCTTAGAGCAAAACCACCTCACAATTCTCGTGTGGGATTGTACTCCGTAGAGGATGTGTCGTTTGTGTGGGAAACGGTTCACATTGATGTGTTTGGACCACTGGTTTGTTCTAGAAGGCAGAATTTGTGCGTTTTGATCGTGTTGGATGGTTTTTCTAAGTTTCTATTCCTTCTTCCAATGAGGAACATGACGACACTAACGATTGTTAGGCATCTGACAAAGAAGGTTTGGAGTGTGGTCCTCTGGGCTCCCGTTAACCTGGTGAGCAGCAATGCCACCTATTTTGGGTCCAAAGAATTAAAAAACACATAGCATCGTTGGGTGGTGCAACAGTAAACGATCAGTCCGTACTATCCATGTGGTAATACCGTAGAACGCTTAAGTCGTATTCTAAAGATAGCGCTAACCGCCTTGTATAATGCCAACCATGCAGCTTGGGACGAGGACTTGGACCTGGTGACACACAGGTTCAATTCATCTGTTCATGGGGTAGCTAAGAATACTCCTGCTAGGCTGTTTTTGGGTCGTGACCTGATCCACCTCTTGCTTAACGTCTGGGGTGTCCCTTCCACTTCATTGCCAATGTCTGACGGTCAGCGTGAACTGTTGGCTCAGGAAGTGGCTGGGCACCTGGTAGACGCAAAAAGACAGGTTCAGACAAAAGTTAATGCAGGTCGAGCTCTGGCTAATTTTGCTGTAGGACGTATTATGTATTGCCGTTCCTATGTCCAGGTTTCGAAGACATCTGCAACCACTAGTAAATTGCAGCTGCCCTACATGGGACCATTGAGAGTTAGCAGATTGTTAGGACCTAATACGTTGTTGTTGCAAGATCCTGTTTCAGGCAAAACAAATCATAAGGCCCAGGTGACTCATGTTAAGAAGGCACCACATGAAGAACAATATCAGTGAAGACATCAAAGGGCGATGACGCCTCCTTTATTCATTCTTGCCGCAACAACGAAGAGGTGGGTGAGGGTCGGTCCGGTGGTGTTTATGTTGCGGTAGTGGGTCGTGTTGTGTGATGGTGTTTTATGTGTACTTGCCAGCGTGTTTGTTAATGTTGAGTGTCAGTGTTCGTTGGTATATATGTGTCTAGGTAGGTGCGCTTAGTTTAGGTTAGATTACATAGTGTAAACTTCTAGTACAGGTGCACAATCCTTTATCTGAAATCCAAAAAGCTCCAAAATCCGAAATTTTTTCAAGGCTTGGACGGCGAAATTTTTGTTTCCACAGCAACCGACGAATTTGAGTCAAGCGGCTCGTCCTGTCGTCCATTCAAAACAAATAACGTACATTCGGCAAAGATTGCGTGCGTAGTTCACTTTTCTACGCTTAGCAAACATAAAAAAGCGAAAAATAATCGAAATCCGTTACAATCAATAGTATCGTAGGTTGTATACAATGAGACAGCATGCAATGTTGTTCTTATTCTTACGTGTTTACTTCTTTCATAAGTTGGCTGCAATGAAACCTATTCAGCACTCGTAAGTTGGCAGTTACGAAAATGTACCCAACATCTATGACTTTGCTTTGTATGTTCTATGATATTATGATGCCTGGTAACTGAATTTTAAAGTATGGTTACTTTGCGAAATTTTAGTGAGTGTGATTATTGTAGCAGATCTCTACTTTTTTACAAGTTGGATTTTGTTAGAAAATGAAATTTTTAATGGATTTAATACATTGTTTTTAAACATTAATTTCGGCTGTTGGTTTCCAACGAAAATGCAAGTTGAGGTTATGTATAAAGTTTGTTTACGAGACAGCGTCGTTCATTATTTTCCAGCATTCTTTTTTTGTTGGTCAATCAAACAACGGTGGTTCGAGAATTCACTGTATTTATTTTTCATTAGTAAATATATTTGCCCAAAACCCTAAATCCCTAAATGCACGAGGCATAATCAAAATGTATTCGAAAATCCGAAAAATTCCGAAATACGAAATGCTGCTGGTCCCGAGGTTTTCGGATAAAGGATTGTGCACCTGTATTAACTAACATGGTGCGAATGTGAGTAAAAACAGTGTGTAATAGTTTAAGTTACTTAAGATGCTCTAGTATAATTAGAATAAGTTTGGTACTTCAAGTTTCAAATGATTGTACAGTTGGTATAGTTGATAGCGTGCACGCAAAGTTGTCAAGGAAGTAAGGGCCTTGTGTACCTGGATTAGGTTTAAGATTATTATAATCAAGCTGGATGTGTAATGTATATGACTACGCTTATTATTGGATAAGTATTGGCCATTCAAATAAACATGTTTGTTTTTTAAACAATTTGTACGCTTTACCTTGGAGATTTATTGTTAAGAGGGGTATTTTATATGCATATCTGGCATTTTCAATGAATATATTAAGTGAATTGTAACGATACTCTGTGGAACATCAGACTAGTGTTGATATTGTGCCCTTGTGTAATCTGTTGACTTGTAAATTGGTAAGACACTATTTCAAGAGGGTGTTTGTTTGCATGTCACCCGACCATGTCCTGGTTCCTGGGGAGCGCTGGACTCGTACGGGGCGAAGAGGCACTCTGGTTTGCTTGGTGCGCCGCGTGGAATATAGCGGACTTGATGTCGAGGCGTTGGCCTTGGAGGTTGGCATCCACTCTTCTGGCTTTGGACATAGCCTTCTGGTTGGAGGCCCTCCCAACCCGATCTGTTAAGACGTTGGAACGTTGGGTGGTCTGTAAAACTGGACTTCAAGAAGACTGAAGACTCAAGAAGGGGAGAGCTATGCCATATGCTCCAACCATCCAGGCTGGACGCTATATTGTGGACATGTGTACGACCGCACAGTTTCAAGCCTCCTTCCAGCATCTCCCCTTCCTCCTCCTTTTTGTGCTCCACGCTGCGTGTGCAACTTCCCCTCCCCTCCTTCGCCGCTTCCTTCAAGCCGGCTTGCAGCCAGGCGGCCAGTGGTGATTGTAGCTCAGACTGAGCCACACCTGCTTCTTTGGTACGGTGGAACATGGTAAGAAGATTATTCCATGAACTTTTTGTTCCCCTCCCGTCCTGTCCGATTCAATCTCTTGCTCAGTGACTAATGGATGTTGTGTAACATTGTATCTTTCATCAAGGATACAACAATATAGTATTGTTTTCAGTAACTGGAGTTTCTCTCAGATTTGTGGGTCTTTTAGCTGGAAATCCCACCATCCGCTAGCCCATTGATACACCTCGAGTGTTTCAATACGTTTTGGTTTAGTGTGGGGTTGGAGTTGTGAGCGCCCTAAAGTCACAACTTCGAGTTACAACATATATATTATTGTAATAGTAACAAATATGAACTCTTTTGATGGATATAGCCCAATGAGTTCTTTGTGTTTTCTGTGCCTAACTTGCAATCTCAATGGAGTGTCGTCCATAAAAATGGTTCTGTTCATGATCACTTCTTAACCAACAAATCATTTAAGTTATACTTTTGTATTTTCAGCATCACATTTCATACAAAAAATTTTTTCTTCTAGTTTTCAAGCAAAGAAGACAGTGTAGAGATAATCTTGCATAAAAACAATATGCGGAATCACTAAAAATTAGAAAAGAAAGTTTACATATTTTCTTTATCGTGCAAATTTGTGACAACAGAATGAACATATTATATCCATTCATGGTGTGGAATTTTGCCTATCTCTAAAGAAATGATAGCAGATATTTCATTACACAAAACAAAGAACACAGCAGATATTTAGATTTCAAAGAATATGACTTTATAAATTCACTGACAGAGAATATTTACTGAAAAGTTTAAACTACTACATTTTCAAGCTATGGACAACTATTTTCTTAATTAAGTCACAGAAATTCACTAGTTGTATTACTATTTTATGTACTGGAGCATATGAATATGTTTTATGATACAACAAAATAAGCTAAATTAATTAACATATACACACACGGAAAAATATGCTTATGTTTTGTCCATGGGATTTGTACCCACAGAGTAATTTTCCAGTTATGGTATGTAACTACTACAAACAACCTTAACATTTCATTGAACAGTGTTGTGTTGCTAATTTTGAGTTTGGCTATAAATAATAATTTTACAATTCATTGTTGAATAACTAGAAATTAAACAGTGATGTATTTTCTATATGCATATGAGTCAGTTTAGTAATTTCCTTTACTGCATTTAAAGCTTTTAAAAGTTTACCAAATCCTTAAGTATCTGTGTTTGAAAAATATCCTTTGTCATTATAAAGTTTGGCCTTGTGCTATGACAACCTGAATTTGCAATGCGCAGTAATGGTAGAAGTGAATCGTAAAAAAAACTACTTTGTGTTCCAGTAGTTCAACCACGGAAGATATTTTTTAAACTGCTTTCAACTGAAAAACTTAGGAAACACCATTAACTGTACAGTCGTAACACACACTATACTTATGTTTTTGACTTAAGTCATTGCATGCTGTGAATGAAGCACTTCTACTAGTTATTACGATAACATGAACCTTAATACTGGTTACTACAAGGCTGTATAAAAGCACAAAATTAGGCCGAAAAATATGAATGTACATTTAAAGGTATTCTGTTATGTGGGAATCACGTACAGTCAACCTAAACAGTTTAATTCACACACATATGGTCAGCATTATAAATTTCTTCACAACTAGGTCCCAATGGAATTAAAAAATATGGTCATTTGTCTAATATACATTAAGTACTTACAAACTAATATGAAGGTGTGCAATTGGAAACCACTAAATTGTCTGAGAAAATATTGAGAAGGGGTAGGTTCTTAAAATTTTTGGTGGTTGGTCTTTGTTTTAGGTAATAATCTAAGTTGAAATCAAGCGAAGTTTGAAACAGTGTGATACTAAGTTGTTTAATGTTACATTCTTTAAATTTCTTAAGGGTGACTTTTCCTATGAAAAGGTTATTGAACTAACGAATTTCTACGTATCTACGTATTGAGCCTTATATTTGCACAAAGCATTACACAGGAATTGCAACGTAATGACGAGAAGAAATACATTTGACATCTTATATACAATGCAGTTTAGTAGCAAAGATAGTGACAGTTGGACAGCGATGAACAACTGATGTCTCTTGAGCCAACAAAGGAAAAGGTCGTGAAACGAACCAGTAGTGGAACACAAAGACAAGGAATATCAAAGGTGTATAAGAAAATATATTGGATACCCGCAACGTTTGCCAATCGAGATACTAAATGAGAATTGTTATTTAGTTGTGATGATTGTACTAACTGTACAGCTTTAGAGACCTTGCTAAACAAAAAATGAAATAAATTGTACTAAGTTTTTCACTAACATTAATTAAAAACATTCTGTATTCCATTATTTTTAATATTAGATCTGACACACTGCTAACACATTAGTTGTATTCATACTTTAACCATTTAGTCATACAATTGTGTAAAATAGGTTAAAACATATAATTATTTTTCTTTTTAGATAAGACAAGTATGCTTTACGTACCATCGACTGTGAAGTCTTTAGAGACTGTGACACTACTTGACATGACAGGAATTGGGAGAGGTGGCAGTCATGGCATTTTTAATAAATCACTCCATATTCACCTGGAGTGACGTCATGTAACCATAAACCGAAATCAGGATGGCTGGATCTGGGATTGAAAATGGTGAAAATGGATCCTCCTCAATGCTAGTCCAACGTCTTGCCGTTGCACCACCTTGACCATGATTTTAAGTTGCAAATGGAGAATTTCTTAGTTGAACTTCTACATAATTTTTATGTAAATGTTTCTAAAGAAATAATTTGTGATTGCTGGTTACACATTGTATGTAACATTTTCAGTTCAGTTGTCACTGTTTCTAAAACAGATTTGGAAAATGCATTTCAGTAGCCACTATAAATCCTTTCCTTACACAGGATAGCCACCCAATTTAAAAAAAAAAAAGATAAAATTCCCTGTATTTTTCGTGTTTTCCACAACAATTTAAAATGTTTACCTGAATTTAATTTTACATAATTATTTTAATGACATTACATGAATTACACATACATGTTTAGAAAATTATTGCTGTCAACCAATTCAGTGACTTCTTAGATACATTTTATTTAATTGCTCTTTTGAAACACATTTTTTAAAGGTTAGTTCTTTCAACCCACATATTCTAGTATCTCTTTCCAACAAACTGTCTTTAAAATGTTTATGACATTTTGACTAGCACATTTGCTATCCAGGGGTAACAGTTGCACAGATGCCAACTTTCAGAAAGAGTAATTAGTAATGGTTAGGAAATGTGAGTTTGGGGGAAGGGGGCAACATACAACTTTTCACCGTACCAAACTATTAAACCGTGGGGTCCGGTGGCCGTCCCCAGAAAAAATTAGGATTAAAAGTGCAAAATGGCGCTATTTCAGCAGGTTTCCTAGTAGAAATTTTTAAATTTTAAGTATTGTTTTAGAACAATTTTTTTAAGTGACAAACTGAATAATGCAACACATTATGAATAAAACATATAAGATACACCTACCCACTACAGATTCTCATCATCAACTGCCTTTTCTAAGTTCGTTGCGTCAATGGAAGAACTTTGGGTGGAAGATGATGCAACACTCTTCAAGTTGTAAAGTCTAGTGGCTTGCTTTGCATCTTGCAGTTGCAACTTTGTAAATGATGCTTGATGACATAATTTCTTCTTGGAAATCAGTATCATTTTATGAACTAACAGAGCACTGAGAAGTTCGGTGTTCATATTTGCTCTGAACTCTGTGTTGTTCTTCCTCACTAAAGTACATATTCTCTCAGTTGGGGAAATTCTGTGTGGAATTAAAAGAGGACTGCCATCAACAGTTTATTTAGAGACGAGTACTTTTTCATTCAAGATGACTCTGTAGGCCTGGATATCTCAAACCAGATTTCATCAACCCTGTCACTGTTATAAACAGAAAATGATTCAAACTGGAATCCGCTAAACTCTGTTTCCAATAATTCACTTTCATCTTGAGTGAGCACCTTCGAAAACTGGTCAACCAAGAACTTAATTGATGAAAATTTTAGTCTTTTCGTTTACAAACCAGAAATTTCCACATGTTCTAGAAACTTCGTTTTATCTGGCCACTTCTTAGCAATGTATTCACAAATTTTTGTGTAAAAAGAACTCACATCAGCATAAAACAGCTTCAGTCTCTCATCATTCAAATGTACTACCTTCATGTATGCTGTAGTCTTTGCTCCTATGACTAGTTCCACATTATTTTTCTGCAATTTAATGTTGGCAAAATTTACCTGAAACAAATCTACCTCAAGACTGTGGAACTGAAGAAGCTTTAACAAAACGAACAATCAAATCAACAAAAAACTGTCCAGCTTTGAATGAAGTTCATGAATGAGTGGGTTTTCTTGCTGAAGAAATACATTAAGAGAGTTGAAAACTGGAAGATTAGAGCTTAGAAACAAAAGGTAAAGTTTGGTAGAGGGATTTTCAAAATGTTCTTTCACGTTTTGAAACTTTGAACCAGTCATGTCATGGTACATTTCACAAAAGTACATATTCAGAGGGCCCCACTGCTCCAAAACTCTATCAATGCACTGCAAAAGTGACAGCCATGTAGTTGACACTTAATTCAAAATTTTGTGAAGCTTTTCATCACAAACCTTTTGATACAGCTTCAAAATATATTGTCTTTACGAGCTTTTATACAAGTAGTAATAAATGTCTATAAAAAATTGTTCTACATTTACATTTGTTAGGCCACCACAATCTTTTTGAGCAGCTAAGTGCACAAGATGACATGCACACACTTGCACATGAATGTTTTCATTTTCTTCTGACAGAAATGAGCTGACACCTTTAGAAACACCAGTCATAGTGCTTGTGTTGTCGCAAGAAAAACCTGCACAATTATCCCAAGGAATTTGCCTCTTCCTCAATTCACCATCTAATAATTTAAAAATTCCTTCCCCTGTGTTATTGTGTGACTCCTGAATAGCAAGAACGACAGTTGAACTGTGACCTATTTCTACATCAAAGTAAGAAACTACTATATTGGGTACAGTTTTGTATCATTTAAATCATTACTGCCATCTGTAGCAAGGAAGAAAGGTTGAGATTTTATTATTTCTGTTAGTGTCTCATCTGTTGATTTTGCTAAACTTCGAATTACAGCACCAGTTTTTGTTCTAGCACAATCATATTTAGCACCTATTTTTGAATCTGGAAACATCTTTTTGAACAGTTCACCAGAGTGGTCGCTACAAACTAGAGGCAGGTTATGTTCAACTAGAAAAGTTGTAAACAATAACTCGGCATTGGTTACAGCATTTTCAACCTCGGCACTTTTAAAAAATGCTGTCACTCTTTTATTGGAATCTCGAAGTTTCGTAAAATCGGCATGCATTTTATTACGCGTGTGTTTACGAAAATTGTCTCTTCCACCATGCGCCACAGAAAAATCATGAGTGTAAACAGCACAAAACTTGTGAAAGACAAACTTCGAAGAACGAAGTAAGCATGGCCACTCATTTGTATATTCTCCCATGTTCTTCTGCACAACTTTTGGCTTTTCGTAGTTTCCTCGTCATCAGCACCCGCACTATTGCCACACGGTGTGAGAAATTGTTTCATTTTTAAACTTTACAACATGCCGAAACTTTCTCCTAAAGTACAGAAAAATACATCACAACACTTCAATCATGAAGTTTAATGGCAAGCGCTTACACAGTCTCTTCAAATAAGTGAAACAATGTCACCAAACAATTATTTTACAAAAATAACCGCAAACATAAAAGCGACTATCATGTGGATTGGATTTAGGAACTGAAAATGGCTGATCGAACCAAACAAACAAATGCTGACATGGATATCGATTCTCAACAATCGAGGTTTTCGAACGAAGGTTGTCGATTGAGTTTATTGAACTAAGGTCAACGAACAATTGAATTCACGTAACGCAGCATATTTCCGAAATGCAGGGTACTTCTCGAAAACAATAAGAACACCAAAATTTTAATTTTTAATTCTCCATTCATAAATGAGTAATATTAGGCGGAAAATCGTAACAATTACAACTGAATCTTAATTGATGGCATGTCTGCAGTTGGCCACAGACCACACAAGTTTAAGTAGTTATAGATGTTTGACGATACATTTCTAGCAACAAAATTTAAATGTGGTTCAGGAAAATTATAGGTTGCATTATTTAATGTATACACAGGCACAATAAAGCAAAACATTATTTTGAAATGGTTTTACCTGTGCTTTGATTAGAGCTGATACTTTCATTGTTTCTTCCATTAACCTTGTCTTTTTCCAATTCTTTAACGTGGGTAGCAGATCTTATCTGGTCCAGTTCTTTGCAATGAAGTTCATCTGTTTTACACTTTTCATTTTGAGGAGCATCAGCATCAGAATACAGTGAATGAGACCACAATACAAATATGTTACGGCTTTAGTGATATCCACATTCCGAACTTTCCCAAAGTTCTGAGACAGCATCAAAAACTTGTCTCTGTGCGACTACAAGATAATTAATGTATATTTTCTACCGAGCTTTCTTTCTCAATTGAAAATCCCCTTTCAACACTGCTGTTTCCATGTGACAATACACTCTATGGAACCAAGCTTATCCCCAAATTATCTAATACTGCAACACCCTCATGAATGCTAGTTATGTTTTATTTTTTGAGAAGTTGGGAGACTTGCACACAGACAAAGTTTCGATCAACTGCATTAGCAGCTGTACCTGTCAACCATTTACCTACTACTAAACTCTTCAAAGTGAAAGAAAGATGTACATCACGTACACTAGAAATGGAAACTACACCAGGACCACAATATGATATTGCTTTCGTCAATGAAAACTTCAATGGTCACCTAATTGTCAAGTATTTTGTGACACAGTACTAGCATAAACATTATACATTCCTTGTTAAACAGCAAAATCTGAAGAATTGTTGCATTCTTCTATTTTTTTCAATACGCCCCTAATATAATATCATATGACAACATGTTTAGCAAAACACTAAATTTTATTTTACAATGATGAAAACATCTTTAATAAATGTATATTTTCCAAGGACACAATTCTTCACAAACCTTACCATTCAATGCTTTAGTAAGATCTATAACTTTCATGAAGAAATGGGGCAAGACTGTCAATACTCCAAAACATTTTCAAAAATTGTTTAAATCTCTGTGGCTACGTTTTGGAAGAGTCATTTCGGCATCAAGAACTTACCTTTTATTCCATCAGAAACAATAGTGAATCTGTGGCATAATGGCACTTTCTTGGTTTTAACCAATTTGGCAACATACATTTCAAGGTTGTGAAAAATCAAAATGGTATGATCTGCACAACACCCAAATTTTCCAGCCACTTAACGGAGCAAAATTTTTTGGAAAATGAGAAGTTGAAGAAAAGTGGACATAATCTGCTTTCCTTGCTGGTACATTTTTGACTAAATTATTCAATGCAATAAGAAACTCTACAATTATCCATTCTACAGCCGTAATCTTTGCTTTAAAAGCATAATGCAATATGTACAGACTACAACTGCCTATATCAACCAAAGTTGGATTGTTTTCTTCTGTAACAGGAATTTCTTTTAATTCATATACAAAATTTAAATTGATGTAGCAACCATCCATACACAGCTATAACAATTTCTTCACATACAACTCCGAAATTGCTTCCAATAAGGCCTTAACTAGATCATTAGCAGTAGCATGTCCCATAAAAGAAGAGCCTAAATACATTGTACATACTTTATGTACACTCCAAAACCTAACCACAAAAAAATCCATCTGCCCTTACTTAAAAATTTTGTTTAAGAATTCATCAAAACAAATGACACACACATCACAATTTCTCAATTTAGAAACCAACTGATTCTGTATATAAGGGCCATGTTCATGTAACACAGAGTAGGCCATCTTAGTTCTGTGAAGCTGCATCTTTTCAGCAATTACAGAGTCTGAAAATATGAGTGGAATAGTGTGACATTGCTGCAAGAACTTCTTACCGAGTTATTACAAACAACTCTGTGTAAACACCAAAGAATTTCAGCTCTAGTAACAGCGTCCTTTATCTTAACATTTTTACTGTCCTTTCATGATTATTTTTGCTGATCTTCGCCTACTTTTAGTTCCAACATATGTGACGAACATGCAACAGTCTCTGCAGTAGTACTAACTTCTGGTGCTGGACCTTGTGAATTGTTACTTTCCTGTTTTACAAAAAAGGTTAATGACAACGTTCTCTTCTCAGTAATTTGAAAAGCAACATGTACTTCACTGAACACGTGGCTTTTGACAACAATTATGTCTATATTGCTCATACTAAACTCACATTTACACAAAACACATCACACTGCATAGAAGTTATTAACAACCATCATGAAAAGTCATCATTTATCAGCCAAGTCTCTCTGAATACAGATTTTTGTGTATTTTTAAAGAGACATCTTAGCTCTTAAAAAATTAATAATCACTATGTTCACTGTTACAGTTATAGAAAAAAATGCTGGCTCGATATTTAAAATGCTACACAAAATACATGTGTATCGATGGCACAGAAGTGTTGAAACCCATATGTTAAACAATTCCTTGACAATAGCACTGTGTAACTGAGGACACAACGAACTACCACAAGACATATAAAAAGTCAATTGCACGATTGCAGTAATATATCACTTTATACCCAAGTTCACGCAAAGTAAATTAAACTAAATACTAAAAAAAATTTAGTCACGTTTAACATCACACATTTATGCAATTCTCAAGTTTCCACTACAAAACAATGTGAATAAATCATGTTTGGTTAGTAAATATTCTATCTAACATCAAATGTTTCTCCAATAATATGTAGATGCTGCTATTTCAATAACCATTACCATCACTTATCACACTGCCAGAGGCTTTTATCTTAAATATTTATTTTATAAAATATGATCACAAACAAACAAAAATTCCCGGAATTAGTTCAAAATTTCCTGAATTTACCCAGTTTTCTCTTTAACATTTAAGTCCATTCAAGACAAATTAAATAGTTTAAATAAAATAAAACTCTGTAAGTTAAAATAAAAATTACAAACCATTATATAATAGAGCAATAGATTTCTTACAAGACCAGCGATGTCAGAATAGATCGCATACCAGGGAATACAGATGTTTTTACACACTTACTCTGCCATATATCTTAATACATTGGTTCATTATTAAAAATGATACGGCAAAGCAACTGTTTATATCAATGATTCAGTGCACAAATGCTCCTGGTCAGATCATATATTGCAAGTCTTTATGAATTATTAAGGATAGCAAATAGGAGAATTTATAGCCCTTTTTATGCTAAAATAGTGTGTTGTTAGTTTCAAAGTATATTAAAATATACAATTACCTTAATTAAACTTAATCGTTTACGCCTGCTGTAGCAATGCTACAACTAATGTGTACATGATGTTTATTTTTAACTATTTTCACTACGCTTATTTTGAGTTAGCAGAGCAAAAAATATTTGTAAAGATATTATGTGCATCAACTTCTGAATTTGCTATTATGCTACTTAACTCTTCAGGGAACATGCTCGTATATTTACGAGCAAAAATAATGGTTTCAGACAAAGCATGAACATAAATTTACGTGTGAAACATAGCTAAAGGATACGCACAGAAATGTATGTTTTGAACTTTGTTCGCAAAAGTAAATACTACCACTATGTGTCGACATTAAAACAAAACATCTCTTTACTTGATCATGTTACCACAGCTCTCGTAAACAGCACTAATAGAGAAAGGATGTGTCAACATCTCGGGTGTAAGAACTCTACCACGTCTGACACTCTGTAGAGACTGGGAAGCTTATCAGCACTATTGTGTTATCTGAACAATATCACAGAGAGTGGTAATGTGAAGAATTGTGGCATGTTACAGTTGCCTCCCACCAAGATAATAATATTTTGTAACTTGCTACACAGAAGCGGCAGGCTACACAGTAGCACAAATTAATTATGCATATAATTTTCAAGCAGAAACTATTTTTGAATGGATAAACAATGGGAATTTCTCCACACATTTTTAAATTTCAAAACTTTAACTGGAGCATAACATGAGACACTCACTTTTCAGAAAACCCCACAGAAACAGATATTTTCAACCATTTATTTGATGCAGACTTTGAACATATTGCATGTGAAAGTGACTTGAATAAACACAAAAATTTTTAATTGAAAGAACATTTAAAATTGAAACTATGATAAATCTTCTATATCAGAAAAGTACACCTTTTTTGTAGATAAAGTTGATTCATTAAGAATACCATGACTGCCACCTCTCACAATTCCTGTCATGTCAAGTTGTGTCACAGTCTCTAAAGACCTCATAGTTGATGATACGTAAAGCCTACTTGTCTTATCTAAAAAGAAAAATAATTAGGTGTTTTAACCTCTTTTACACAATTGTATGACTAAACGGTTAAAATACAAATACAACTAATATGTGAGCAGTGTGTCAGATGTAATGTTAAAAATTACAGAAAAACAGAATACATTTTAGTCAATGTTAGTGAAAAACTTAGTACAGTATACATAATTTCTTGTATAGCTAGGTCTCTATAATGCTGTACAATTAGTACAATCATCACTACTAAATAACAATTCACACTGAGTACCTCAATTGGCAAACGTTGCGGATATCCGACAGATTTTCTCATAGACCTTTATGAAAAGGCAAATTGTTGAGTTACGTACACTTTCATTTTTACACGAATCAAGATAACGTAAGTTACTGAGAAAGTATAATTCAGTTACACTTATAATGTATTGTAATTACTTCATGTGAAACTAACTATATTCCAGCAGACAATTATCAACTTGTTTTACATTTTTACATGTCAGAGATTTGCGATGTCATTGGTACCTAAAAGAATTAAATTTTCAAAAAATTATTTTCGTGAAATTATAACAAATTGGGAATCAGCAATATAAGTGACATTAAATCTAATTCGAGTGATGAAGAATGTTGTAATGAAAATGAAAACAATGTGGAAAAATACAAGCTCTGCTGAGAGAACCAATGCAACAGACAACACAAAAGTGGCAAGCTACACGGAAGTGGCATGCTACTCAGAAGTGACAGGCTATAGGGAAGCGGCAGGCTACACGGAAGTAGTAGGAATCACAGAAGCGACAGGCTACACAGAAGCGCAGGTTAAGGTTGCATTTCATATTTAAGCAAAAATATTTTTGAATGGATAAACAATGACGATTTTCTCCGCACATTTTGGTTTTGAAAAAAACTAACAGCAGCACAACAACTGAAACTTACTTTTCAGAAAACCCCACTTAATCTGAAGTTTTCAATAATTTATTTGATGCAGACTTTGAAAATATTCCATGTGAAAGTGACAAGTATTAACACAAAATTTTTAATTGAAAGAACATTTAAAATTTAAAAACTATGATAGGCCTTCTATATCAGAAATGTATACCTTTTCAGCAGCTTCCTTGCCGACGACCCATCCTAATAAAACCAACGCAAGGATTATTGGTCAACAGATCCACACTTATTTCCAAACCATTTTTCGCAAAAATATTTTTTCAGAATCGTTACCTACGTATTCTCAGATTGCTTCACTATTCTGACAGTGAAAATCAACCAAAAGGTGACAGACTTTAAAAAATAAATGCAACTGTAGATCCCTGAAAAAATGAAATTAAAGTCTCTGTTTGTGCATCACAAACATTTATTTATATATATTTATATATATATATATATATATACATACACACACACACACACACACACACACACACACACACACACACACAAGAGTATAACTGTTTGAAAGAGTAGACTGTGATTAAGCAGTCCGTTCTAACAAAGCAGCACAGGTTTGACATACAATTATTTGTTTTGTGGGGCTGTCAAACTGAGTATGTTGTTGACTTTTTGATATATACAGGCACTCTTAACAAATATTGATCAAAATCCTACACTAGGGGTTTTAGGCTCAGCTGTTACTACATTTTTAGCTTCTTCTTTGGGAAAAGAGCATACACTTTTTACAAACAACTGGTACATTAGCTCTCAACTATAGCAGTACTTGTTTGAAAGCAAAACTGGGACATGTGGTACAATGAAACAGAACAGAAAGAAATTGCCAAGATTTCCTCAGAAAGTGGCAAAATGTTAATGCACTGCCTTTCACATAAAAACAATGCTTGCAGAAAAGTGGCATGATCGACGTAATGTTTGCAAGTTGTCGACTATTCACAAGCACAAAATTAAGGTGACCCAGAAAAAAGCTAAATCAAGGCATTTCATGAAGAAACCAATATCGGTGCTCAAGTACAACACAACCACGGGACTAGTGGACAAATGTGACAGGTAAATATTTTCCTTGGATAGTGCACAACCACGAAACTTAAGTGGTACAAAAAGTTGTTTTCCCACTGTACAAAACACACATTTTTTATACAAAATTTAAACAGGGCAAAAATTAAGACTTGTAGACTACAGACAATCATGTGAGGTAGTTGTTGGAGGAACTCATGACTTCACTAACTCCTCCTAGAGGCGGACGTCAATTTTTGGTCAGTCGTTTTACACCAGACCCATTGCGCCTAGCAGGAAGGAATTTTCCCAAGCCTGTTCCTTCAACTCTGACAAAGAAGACACCTCGATGGCAGTGCTTTGTGTGCAAGCACACAAGGAAACGGCAACAAAAAAGAAGAAACACACATTGGTTTTGTAGCTTATGTAATGTTGGTTTGTGCATGTTCCGCTATTTCTGAGAATACCACACAGTAAAAAATTTATGAACAGAAAATAAAACTACCTATTTATTGTAATAAATAAGAAAAATCAAATCATTTTTCAATTGATTCATAAATAAATGTTACAGCTCTGTAGAGGTTCACTGCAATGCAAATAAAAATTAAATATAAGCCTACAAAGAAGCAAATAACCATAAATGTAAACAATAACTGTAAAAATTAAACTGAACATTGTTTAATTTTTTGGTAAATTATTTGTGTGCGTATTGTAAAGTGTGCAGGCATTTCTTACCTAAATTTAATTAGCATAAAATATAAATATTGATACTGTTATTTTACCTTTGTGAATTTAATCTTCAATTAAAGGCCACATGCCTTATTTAATATTGTATTGTCAGGTGTTCAGGATGGTACAAAATGACTCAATAACTTAATAATTGGGGAATAAGTAAAATTAAATTAAATTTTCATAATTTTAATATAAAATACAGTTGGGAGTTTTAAAGTACAGTGTTTTGCTTAGTTTCATAGCCTGTTTAGTTTCAAATTGACCGAAGTAGAATTGTAAATATTTGTGCTGATATTTCTTTTTTCTCATTTTACAGGTTTCGACAGTTTTAGTAGTTTATAGAGTTTTCTGGTCAAGCAAGTAACTTCTTGTGTTGTAATTTTCTCCAGGCTATAGAATTTCTGGTGCAAAAGCGGTCAAATCATTGGTTTCATGTAATGCCTCCATAACACAGGTTATTGACGCACATGGGTCAAATTTTTCTTTTGCCTGCTTCAAGTATTGTACCGTGGAAACTGTCCTGCCCATTTGCAATTTTTGTCCACAATTAAAATTTGTATCTGTGTTATTGTGTCAATTCATCATGAAACTCATAACTGTAATTGTTATAACCCTTTTTATATAGTTTTAAAGAATAATAGTTCAGTTTCCAATAGTTTGGACCATGCTTCATCACTCCACCGAGACGTGCACTTAGCTACCACATCCTTCCTGTTGTCGCTAGTCACTAGTCAATCACGAGCCAGTCACATTTGTTCGCGAGTTCTTGTCATGAACTTGTCGGGAGCGGTTGTGCCAAGATGGCATACTGATAGTGTTAATAAATGTGTAATGGTGCCGAAATTATGGAGCAGGACAGCAAAGATTCGAAGACCAGCTGCAAAAACAGCACATGTTAGTGAAGAGTCTGGCCTCAACATACATTTTGTCACTTTATTTGAAGAACAGTAAATTGTATTTGGAACAATTTTGAATAATGATTACTTATTTACATCTTCAGTGATGATGTAACTGTGAAACTGTTTACTGACAAATTAATATGAGCAAAACCCATCGTTAGCAAATATAAAACTTTGGTGTAATGCTTCCAAATTGTGCAGGACAGTGCATCAACTTGAGTGTTTCAGTCAACAGTGGGTTAAATGGCGGTTGCCAAAACATTTTAACAAATATTATCTTCACTGATGTGTGCTGGATATGTGGCACAACTCAATTACAGGGGCGAACACAAACTTCAGTGGCAGTCACCATCAACTCTTAGAAAACGTTGTTCATAAGTAATATTAAAAATTATAAGTTTATTAAATAACATTTTTAAGGTATATACATACATATGTCCATGAGGTAAAGAGTATTGTAAAAAACCATATAGTGGATAATAATTCAATAAAAAATAAAAATTTCAACACAATAATTTTTATGTTTCGCGTGAGCTTAGAGCTGCAGGATAGCTGTTGCATGACAGATTTTGCAAGACCCAGCTCCCTCCCCCCCTTGAATTATCGACCAATCACAAGTGCCTTGAACTCGCCTATTGACTAAAGCCATTGCCACAGGCGGGGCGTAGGCCTCGCAGTGGGACAACTACGAGTTTAGATCGCAAACTGCATGCTATCCACTGCAACTTTTGACTTAAAGAACTTATTTATCATATGCTAACCCTGTCATATTGTACACAATGCATTGAAATAATCATTACATACAGAAAATGGACTTCTTTCGCTTATACAAGAACTGTTGCATATCACTTCTTGTAGCTTAAATTATGCAGTCCATCTTGTCAACTGGCAATCCAGTAAATATTTTATTTTGAGAAAATTTTGTTGTAATGCTGCACAAAGGAACTATTATACACCATGCATAATTCAAGGTTCTTGCCATACCCATTTCTACAACATAAACAACTGGATTTAACACAATTACACAAACTAAATGTAAGATGCTGTAGTAAAAGTGTAAACAAAGCTACTTTGCAGCATTAACACACCCAATACAGTCACAGTGACAGTCAACATGGCAATACACATTTTTACTTGGCTGAAAGGAACACACGTTTTATTTTAAAAATTTTCACTAGTTGTAAAGATGCAAATAAAGAAAGTATGGTTAATACCAAAATTAATTAAATTAAATGTGCTTTAAACAAAATACAATTTTAAAAAAGTAATAACCTAAACTCTCTTGGGAGTTTTCAGGTTTTATTATTTATGTGTGCTAATTTGACTTGCTCATCTTTATTGTTTTCCTTGGTTCACTCTTGGTTTTATAAGATGACATAGCAATGCTGTGGTGGGGCTGCTCTACGCTGCTCTACGTCGTGGTGTTGTTATTTATATAGATGTCCCTGTTCGGGGACGCCAGAATGTGACGGGGCCTGCTACGTCACGTCTACGTTGTTGTTACTATCTAGATGTTGGAGGTTATGATGCCCTTGCTGCCGGCGACGACTTATCTAATTAGACTTTTCCTTGTTTGTTATTAATATGCCCGGATAGCCTGAGGAGTTTACATAGAAGAAAAAAAAGGAGCCAATTTCTTTAATAACTTTCAGTCTTTTAATAATAGTTCACCAGATGTACATGGCACAATAACGTACAAAAATTCTTTCCCGTGATTTATGTCTTACAGTGTGAACGTAAATAGGTAACACT
>PNEQ01004184.1:40092-171816 GCA_003012365.1 Medauroidea extradentata
ACTGCTATACTCACATGTGCAGCTATTTCTTGCACCTACTTACTTGAGTACTACTCTTAACAAACACCGCAAAAGAAATACATATTAGAGTGCTGGCTACGCAGCCCCCTTTACTCGCGGATACGCCCTCTAAGCTTCACCGCCCCTCTTCCAACTTTTACACGTCCTCTTCCTGCCGCCATGACGCCCCAACTAAACAAAACATTCAGCCGGCCATCTCCCAGCGACCGTTCACGAGCTCCGATGTACGACGACTAACTTTCCTGGGCGGACACTCTGACTTACTCGGCCGAGCGGCGGAGGGATACATCAGGATCCAACTTGCCTAAAAAGCTGGTTAATTGGCGTTTAGAACCTAAAAATTGTATGTAACATAGATACCGATAAATTTACAAAGCATTTCATTTCATACTACCAGCTAATTGACACGTAAAATTCTATACTTTTCTCTTGCTTTAAAGTTAAATTTACAATTAAAAAGAAAATTTTAATGTAAATTTCTCTACTCGCATCCCCAATTAACAGGTTGGATCCCGCCGTATACACCCTTATACCTGGTTAAGTTGGCCTACTTAATTTGTTATAAACAGAGAGAAAAAAAAAACATTTTACGACAAAAAAAATTGAAATTACTGTATGATAAGAGGCCAAGTAAGTGCTACGTGCCAGTGCACGTCACAATGCAATAGAGTACATCTATAATATTTCCAAAATTATTTCTCCCACTGAATGAATCTTACAAGCACATGAAAATCTATTTTCAAATTTATATATTGCAGAGATGCCAACCTCTTATAAAAGCTTTCAGTAGCAATTTTGTGAAAAATTGCTAATTTTCTGTAGTGAACAACACATTATCTTAAATGTGAGCTGGTCAGCTCACCTCCCCATGTGCCCTAAATGGTTGCTTCAAGTATGTGACAATAATTTTCCCGGACTGATGTTATTCTGGCTTGTAACTCTGAATAGTGGGCTGTGTGTTAGCCCGCCAATGAACTCGTTATCCCCCCTCTCTCGGACTCTGATGCGCTTTGCGCTTCGAGGATGTTCGGCCAGGTTCGGCCGTCTTCGTGCTTCCCCCATCTACCCCTCCTCTTCCAAGCCTAGGCGTGCCTTCCCGAGTGGTGCTGGGTCACTCTTCCTCCATCCAGCTTGTGAGTGTGTTCCTACCGACGTCTTCGTGGCCAATGCAGCACCATGCTACCATTCTTTAATTTCTGGTAAGTTTTGTTAAGATTTTAGCCCGTTTGCTTTGAGTTGATCATTAATTTTTACATACCTTTGAGGAATTTGGCGATGCGGTGCCGTTTCGGTCGCGAGGGGATTGGAAGCCCGTTTTTCATATTTGTTAATTACGTGTAATGATTTTATTTGTTTTGTTATTTGATATTGGATATTCAGTGATCAGCCTGAGGGCATTTGATGCGAGTTTTGTAACCTTTACCAGTATTAAATGTGAGTTTGTTGTCTCTGTCACGGTAGTACTCTATCCCATGTCCCATTAGAGTGTAAGTACGTCGCATGATGAAGTGAGAGGTGAGGTGTAGTAAGGAAACTTGTGCCTAGTACTGAGTGGTTGTGCTCGTGCTAGATATGTAGGGATGTGTTAAATTGTGCCTACGAGATTCGGGAACAAATGTGTACGCACATTCACATCACCTATTTGTCTGCAACTTCAACATTTCTATTTGGATCTACAGCATCACTTTATGAACATACATACACAGTAAACACTCAATCTAACGACACCGCACGGTGCCAGATAATTATGTCGTTAGGTCGCAGATGTCGTTAGCCCCTAGGTAATAAATTTTAACACCCCCAACATTACAAATGTAAGGGTTATTTTTCCCTTAAAGATAACATAGAGCAATTACTAACTTGAAATAAACACTTATTCTTGAAATTATATTTTAACATAACGAAACTGTGTCTTTCAAATAAAATGGTGCTGCATAATTCCCCGTATGTCGTGACGCCTGCGGCCGCAAGGCGCGCTAAGTCTGCTTGTGTAGGATGGAGGAGGGGAGGGGAGAGCAGCTGGCTGGTCCTATCAACTCGTGGTGCGCATGATTCATGCTGCTTGCCTGGTATGAAGCTCACACTGACAACAGAACGACTCTTATTATTTACGTGTAAGTATGCTGCAATGATTTAAAACATTTTAGTAAAGCCATTGGGTCTATTTTTTTTGCAATTACGCATTAACTGTTACAGCTTGTCACCATTATACGATTTTAAGCTATACTAATAAAACTGCTTACATAAGAAAAAGTCTATTTTTTTAAAAACCAGTAAGACTATTAGAAATGTGAATTTGAAGCCACTCAAAAGGGCTAAAAACTAACTTTTCAAGGTGCTGTCACTAAAATAACGACTGAATCACTCGTCGTTTTAAGTCTTAGGCCTCTAGGAAAAATTGTAAAACTATGCACAAAGCACCAGTTTAATACTCTGTAATGTAAATAGAGGCAAAAGTGGCTCTCGACACGCTGGTCGCCGTCGCTCTAATTGCTGCCCATTGAGCGAACATAATCAAAAACCTTATTAGCCCACATGTACATGACTAGTTGTAGGCCATTTTGACGCTGCAGCCATATGCCTCATGTGCCGAGTGATCAATAACACAGCGGAAGTCGTCAAGGTCAAGACGAGCTGAATGTGCAGCAAGAGAAAACAGATGAGATAACACAGGAATTTTTTGCCTTTTTTACAAACTGAGGGCCAAGCTGGTCCTTTTTTTGATTGAGCTGCAACGAAAAAAAAAAAAAAAAAAGAACAGTGTCATCTCTTCATTGCCCAACTCCCTGGGCTCTTACCAGACATGAAAACCAAGACAGTGGCTGGGAGAGGGTGGGAAAGAAAAGGCAAACATGTACTCTATATCGTCTTTGCATGTGACACTGCTTTGTGGCCAGACATACTGCTAGTTGTCACGTGACTTCTCACAGTCAGTGCTGGCAGTTGATATGCGCACACACGAGCACAATCTGGCTTGTTGGCAAGGGGTGGGGTGAGTGAATGGTTATTGACTGGCGTGGACAGTCAGGAAGGGTGTTATATATTTTTAGCAGTGCGTTTCCTACAACACAGCACTCACCAAGAAAAATACAACACGGACAGGCAACAAGTGGAACAATACAATACCGTTACCCTACTATGCAAACATCAGCTGGCTGACTGCGTGGAACAGATAAGGAGAAGTGTAGGAGTAAAGAAAGGGAAATGCAGAGATAGGCACATGCAAAAATGTGAGATAGGCGTGAAGGGCGGAGGGAGCGTGGAGAAGTGAGGAGAACTAGGAGATAAGGCTGCGTTAGTCATCACGTCTCACATATGTTGGCCTTGGACGGGCTGTCTAACTTACCAGGCGTGCACTTCAACTACATTCCAGCCTAAATTTCTAACATTTTTTTACAGTTTTTTTGTTCCACTGCTGCATATCACTAATTTATTATAACTGCAATATGTTTCTGTTTAATATAGGCCCCACACAAATTTATTTTTAAATAATGTTTTATTGTGATCTATTGCACTTTGCTTAGTTTTCATCAATTTTGTCAACATTAACTTTTCCAGGGTTCCTGGAAATTACGTCCTTAGATCGCCAATGTCGTTAGATCCGACGTCGTTAGATCGGGGGTGTAGTGTGTATGTATATATATATATATATATAAATTTTTTTCCCCGATATTTTTATTGTGAAAATGTTCTACATTTTCTTGCATAAATATGACGGCAAAAATCATTTCCACCATGTTTACATTTAAGTCACCATTTACACAATTCACAAAACACATGTTGTTGAGATACTTTTGCGGTACTTCAACATGTCCACAACTGTAAATATCATCTACAATGTTTCTGAAAATTTTTCTGTTTCTAACTCATAGTTGAATTTAAAAATTCACGTAAACATATATTCATTAAACTACAACTATGTGGTTAGGTTTCCTTCCAATTCTATATGGCCAACCAGCGGAAGAAGGAAGAAGCAGCAAGTAAATACTAGTGCATGAGTCAAGCTTTTCTACCACGACCACAGACATCACTTTGGGCGGACTCTGTAAGTCTCGGCTACAGCTTCAGGCAAACAGTTTCAGCAATCAGTGTGTTGTGCATCACGTAAACAACAAGCAAACACATAGGTAAACATGCAAATTTATACTGAAAATATTTCTGGGGCTACTGTTATTCCATAATAACGAGTGATTATCAGTTTAAACTATGGACAAATCATAGTACTTGGCATCTATGATATTGTTACAAGCTGGGTTCTTAAGAGATGGAAGTCTTAGTTTAAATATTACGAAAATACTACAATATTACAACTAAATTCTATCTTGAAATACCACTTCAAGCCACTCATTTATTCTCTGACATCTTAGTATCCCAGGCAATACAAATATATGAACACCTCGTGCGTAAATAAATACCCATATTTTTAGATAGCTAATGTAAATAATATTATCTGTAAATATTAAAGAAGTGCTTATTTACAAAATACGTAATAGTTAGAGTTGAATAATAAATAGTAAATTTATGTAATGCTTTTGTCCAGATCGGACAGTAATTTAGTACATCATAACTAAAACTACAGGAATGATGGTTATTATTATTTGCCACCAAGGTCTTCATATCTATTAACACAACCAATTATCACTACAAGAAATAATGTCTGCACTACACAGGCTGTTTCTTAAACACACTGACATTCTCCGCAAGTGTAATACTTGCGAAAAAAATAACACTAAAAGGTTTTTACAACTAACTATCTAAAGTGCATTCAAAGGGCATCATGCCTCTTACAAGTATATATACAGTAACCAGTTAACCGCAAATTTTGCACAAGGTATGTACAAAATAACAGCAAGCCTCTCGTAAACCATTAAATGGACACAGTTTGACAACTTTTGTTGTGTTTAACAGTAACAACAAAATTTCCCTTTGGAAAAACTGGTCGGTTCCTAAAAACCAGATCATGGTATTTCTTGGTTGTGTTAACTTCAACATTTATTCTGCAACTATGGTTGCGGTTATGGCAAGGATGACACAGAGACTTTATGCTTGTTTTTGCATTCTTCTTAATTAATATACAAACAAATACTGATGAACTACTAGTATATACCTTTTTTTCATCATATGAGTATTAGTAATTATTTTACAAGAAATTAATATTGATTTATGTTAAACATCACACAGCCAGTACAAATGTGTCCATTTTACCAGAGTTGTGCAGTAATTTTGTACATATATTTTGCAAACTGAGCAATTATCTGATTATCTTTCAAAGGGGTGTTAACAACCTTGGGTTGTACCTTAGGTGGTAAGTCATGTATATGTCAACTTATTTTATCACGAGGAATATGCCTGCAGAGTATGATCATACGTTTAAGAAACATCCCATACAGTTGTACAAATAAAATTATTCTATCCTTAGAGTCCAACCAGTCTCACCTTACCTGCATCCACAGGTCCTCCACTACCAATTACTACTCCCTTAACCGTAGGCTTCCTGCAGAACGTTCTCCACTATGCTGCAATCGCTGGTCAAATGTCAAAGTCGTATTTGTCACTCCCTGGCACCTAACATAACTATGCTCATACACTCTAGTCTTCTAAAATCCAGGGACTCAACTCGAAATTGAACTCCAGACACTTTCGATGACAGACAAAATTACCCTCTGAAACACTACGCCAGTTACTAAGTGAATACAAAAAAGACCTATCTGAAATATTTACGATGCAAGTAGTCCTTCACAGTTTGCAGCATTAAAAAATTATATCTGTAATGAAACCACTAATTATACCTGTAATGAAACCACTCGTTTATCCAGACAACCCTGACCATGCACCATCAAAAGATGCTGCCACACTTCCGAAGAACTACTAAGATCACACAGACTTGCCGAAAGTTCTAGCAATCATAAGATTGCTCAGAAATGCCTCACATATTCAAAACGATTTTGTGCTAAAGAAACAAAATGAAGTTATGCCAACACACGATGAAAAGTGTTCATTTAGTACAAGCCTAATGTCTGAAACAATATGAAGGAAAAAAATGTTGGAAGTGAGAATTTTAGAGGAAACAAGTTCAGTCTAAAAGTTAACATTAAAAACCCAATATAAAAGCATACATACAATACAACACAGAAGCACGCATTTCCCAACCTTTGATGGATTGGTCTGCATCACGAACACCAGTGCTTGTACTAGGGGTGGCCAGAAAAGCAGATGATGAAGTACTTGAAGAGCCCGCAATGCACTTCACAGAGCTGAATGATGCAGTAAGTTGGAGAGGGTTCTGCTCCACACCACATTGGACACGATCATCTCTATCTCCCTGAAAAAAGATATTCTCAATATAAACCCACCGATGAACTAAAAACATAATATGTATTAACATATAATAAACAAAACAAGAACAAATTTATACCCTAATTTTTTTGTTAACACCAAAATGTACAGTGATGAATTGGGGGGGAGGGTGGGGGGGAAACCTGAATATCACTATCCTGCAGGTAATATTTTTCTATGAAACACCATCCTATACTGTGAACATTTGTTGGAGTGTGAAAAACATGTTTTGTCATGTTGGTATGAACAGCAGTTATATTTAATGTCTTAGGTTGGCAATACAGTGAATTGGGTTATTTTGTTTACGTAGGCTATCCTGCCAAAGTGTATCGTTTTGTGTTTTTGACTGAAGCAATGTTCGTTCAGTTTGAATGTAACATTCGTTGAGCAAAGATGTGTTGTTATCAGGTTTATTTTTACTTGCCCAGTTGGCCTATACTACAACAGGTTATGGGCGCAGGCGCTTAAGTGGTTAGGGAGTAAAAACGAGAGGTACTAGTTTTTCCATTTTTGTGCATGCAAGAAATGTTGACATCCTATTTTTGTATGTAAAAATGCTTAATGCCAGTTTACAGAATGTAGAAAAACTTGTCGGTCGAAAGAACTATCACAATTGGTAATTTGCAATGAAGGCCCTTTTGCAACTTGACGACTTGTGGAATGTTGTTGTGGGGAAAGATGAAGATAAACGAAAGGATGAATAGGCTTTCGCTGAATTAGTTTTCTGCATTGATCCAATCAATTTCTCTTACGTAAAGACGGCACCTACTGCTAAGAATGCGTGGCAACAACTTGAAAAAACTTTTGAAGATTTGGGACTAACAAGGCGGGTCGGTTTGCTACGATCTTTAGTCACTACGAGATTTGAGGAATGTAAGAACGTGGACGAATACGTTGATAGAATAATTTCTACCGCCCACAAACTCAACCAAATTGGGTTTGAAGTGAACAATGAGTGGGTCGGAACGTTATTGCTGGCCGGTTTACCGAGCAAATATCGCCAAATGATTATGGGAATAGAGAGTTCGGGAGTAAAAATAACAGGCGACGCGATAAAATTGATGTTGTTACAAGATGTTCGTGGAAACCAGGCAGATTCCTATACATTTACCGACTGAGATGCGGCGCTAATCGCCGGAAAATACAAGAAGAATTCTACGGAAAATATGTCCCAGCCTAAATCACCTGTTAGTTTGCTACAACTGCAACAATATTGGACACATTGCCCGAAATTGCCGAGCGCCTACGAGAAGGATGCAAGCAACGAGTACAAAGACGATAAAAGCAGGTCTGTCAACTAAACTACTTTAGACAGATTGATGCCCGAAAATAGTAACATGGGGCAGTGGTATGTTGTTTCTTGTGCTTCACCACACATTGTAAACACTAATGAACATTTAAAAAATTTTGTGTTATGTAATACAGAAATAGTTACTGCAAACAGTTCAAGTCTTAAGGGTGCAGTGATAGGAAATGTAGACATTGATGTATACAACTCCACTGATAGGCAAAGTACACTGGTTAAAGTAGAGAGTGTTGTGTATGTACCTGAAGTACCTGTTAATTTGCTATCAGTAAGCAAAATTGTGGAACGTGGCCATAAAGTCATATTCAGTAAGTCTGGGGGACAGATCATTAGAGCAGATGCAGAAAGAATAGCCACAATGTCTCTAGATAAGGGCATTTTTAAATTGGATACTCCACCAGAAGAATGTTATTTATCTAGTGTTAATGGTTTTTTATGGCATCAACGCCTTGGGCATTTAAATAGGAATGGCATGTCTGTGATAAACAAGGTCACTTTGGGTATTAAAGGTTCTTTGAAGTGTAGTGTCACTTGTGAAACACGTGTAAAAGGCAAACAAGCCAGGAAACACTTTGAGGTATCTAACAAATGTGCAAAAATACCCCTAGAGTTAATTCATTCAGACTTGTGTGGCCCCATGGAACAAGTTTCCATTGGTGGGAATAAGTATTTCCTTAAATTTCTTGATGACTATTCCAGATATTGTTTTGTCTATTTTCTCCGAGAGAAAACTGAAGTACCTGAAGCGTTTGTTAAGTTTAAGGATTTTGTTGAAAACCAGAGTGGGTACAAAATAAAAACACGAAGGACAGGCAATGGGACGGAACATGTAAATTCTCAGTTGCAGTCAATTTTGAAGAGGTCTGGGATAAAACACCAGACGACCATAAGATATTCTCCTCAGCAAAATGACCGAGTAGAAAGGCAAAATCACACTCTAGTAGAAAAAGGAAGAACGATGCTGTTAGATGTTGATTTTCACAAGAGGTTTTGGGCGGATGCTGTATCAATTGCAGCATACTTAAGTAACCGTTGTCCATCAAGACCATTAGGAAACAGGACACCATTTGAGTTATGGTATGGCGTGAAACCCAACTTATCTCACCTTAGAGTGTTTGGAAGCAAGGCATTAGTCCATGTTCTAAAAGAAACACGAAGGAAGTGGGATCCAAAATCTACCGAAATGATTTTTGTTGGCTATGCAGAAGACAAGAAAGGGTACAAATTGCTGGACCCGAGAACAAGGAAGATCACATACAGCAGGAATGTTGTTTCCTTCGAAGGAAAATCTATACAAGAAAAGGTGATACCCGAATTAAAACTACCTACAGTGGCTTATGACCTACAACCATGTGGACTCCAGTTCTAGATGAAAGTGATGAACAAGAGGAATTTCGTGGCTTCTCTCCAATGCAAGCTTCATCCCAAAAGGGTAGTGATGAGTCTGAAACAATTACAGACGAATTTCGTGGCTTTTCACCCACGGATGTATCAGCGGATAAGAAGTCTGCAACATGCCGGAGGATGACCCTCATGACTCCTTGTAAGAAGCAGGAAGATTCCGTATATATTTTTCTGGCACAGATCAAGTTATGACAGAATATGATGATCCTCAAACAATAGAAGAAGCATTAAGTGGTCAAGAAGCATGTGAATGGATGAAGGCTATGGAGGAAGAACATCAATCCTTACTTGATAATGAAGTATATAATCTAGTAGATTGTGTTGAAGGAAGAAAAATCTTGAAAACAAAGTGGGTCTTCAAATATAAGGAAACTGACAGTGGACCGTTAAAACATAAAGCAAGACTAGTCATACAAGGTTGTTCCCAAATAGAAGGAATAGATTATGAAGAAACTTATCCACATGTTGTTAGATATTCATCTCTTAGGTACTTGTTTACATTTGCTGTGAAAGAAGAGATGAAAACTGAACTAATGGATGTTACAACAGCTTACTTGTGTGGTGACTTAAATGAAACCATCTATGTGAAGCCCACAAATGAACTATTGAAACTAGGTGAGAATAAAATGTAGCTGTTGAAAAATGCAGTATATGGACTTAGACAAGGAGGAAGATGTTGGAGTAAGAAGTTGACAGTGGTTCTCAAGGATATGCATTTTGTGCAATCTCAAGCAAGACCCATGTGTATTCCATAAATTCTCAAGCCAAGGAAAAGTTTTTGTTGCTGTGTATGTAGATGACTTGCTCATCATGTCAGACAATGAAGTGTTGAAGAAGGAGACTAAGTGTAAAATGAAGGACCATTTCAAGATGAAAGATTTTGGTCCAGTGAAGAAATGTTTGGGTATGAATATTAACCAGACAACTGAAGAAATCTCCATTGACCAGACTGACTACATACACAAGATTCTTCATCTTCAGAGATTCAACATGAGCAACTTCAAACCTGTCGCGGCACAGATGGAGACTGGCATAAAGATGAATGAAGATGAAGACACTCTACCAGATAGTGTACCTTATCAGGCGGCAGTAGGAAGTCTTTTATATTTGGCTCAAATCAGTAGACCAGATATTTCCTTTGCTGTGGATATAGTGAGTAAATTTAACAAAAACCCTAAAAAGTGTCATTGGATAGCTGTGAAGAGGATTTTCCGATATTTCAAGGGAACTCTAAATATGAAACTTAAGTTTCTCAGAAATTCCAACCATCCTCTAGTTGGATTTAGCGATGCAGATTGGGGGAATGAGTTGAATGGCAGGTATTCCATATCTGGAAGTTGTTTCAAATCCCAGGGTGCATTGATTACTTGGTATAGTAAGAAGCAGAAAACTGTTGCGCTATCTACAACTGAGGCTGAATACATTGCTCTTCCCTTTACTGCTCAAGTAGCCTTGTGGCTTAAGCAGCTAATAAAGGAAACAGAACCTGAACTTGAAAACATTTCATTAACATTATTTTATGACAATAGTGGAGCTATTCAGTTAGCAAAAAATCCAATAACTAGTTATAAGAGTAAACACAAAGATATTAGATATCATTTCCTAAGGCAGCATGTCGAAAATAATGTGATTTCTATTGAACATTTGCGTAGTGAAGATATGTTGTCTGATATCTTAACTAAACCTTTGTCAAAATCAAGACACACAGCATTGCTAAAGAAAATAGGGTTATATATCTAGAGTTTAGCTAGTGCCATGTTTGGTAAATACTTTGACGTTGAAAAACTGATGGTGTGCTAACCTGTATGAACACTCATGAGGAAATATATTTTCAACAGTGGGTGTTGGAGTGTGAAAAACATATTTTGTCATGTTGGTATGAACATCAGTTATATTTAATGTCTTAGGTTGGCAATACAGTGAATTGGGTTATTTTGTTTAGGTTGGCTATCCTGCCAAAGTATATCGTTTTGTGTTTTTGACTGAGGCAATGTTCATTCAGTTTGAATGTAACATTCGTGGAGTAAATATGTGTTGTTGGAGCAAATCAGTTTTATTTTTATATGCCCAGTTGCCCTATACTACAACAACATTGCACACAGTTTTCCACAGACCAGATTCTGTTATGTTCCTTAAGTTATAAAAAACAATATTTGTTGCTACTCTGTTGAAGCTTGTGCATATGCCCTATAATACTGGCATTTGGAATAAAAAGTAATCACCGTCACACATATTAGGCCTAATCATTATAAATTTTCCACATTTGATAAACTGAGAACATAATGTACACATGACAGCAACATTAAGAAAAGAAGTACTGAAATTAAGATCACTCTGGTGAGACCATATATTCCAATAGTTATGTCAAAACTTGTTATTGCAAAGTTGATAGTTGGAGTTAATGAAGCTTCTAGCAGAACTCTATTGCCACAATTCACACCCTGCAAGTAGCTTGTGGCCGAGTGATTGTTTCCTTTCTACTCCCTTCTCAACCACAGCTGCTGCTGACAGCCAGCAACATATATGCTTATTTCAGTAGTGGGATTCCAGACTTATTCGCAAGATATGTGCTATGTCTAGGCATGGTAGCAGAATCTGTCTTTTGCAAATTTTATAATTTTGCCGTGTTTCAATAGACTTTAAAGTCTTTAAAAAGAAATTGCTGCTAAAATTTAATACCAAGTTATGCTCAACTACACTACATCATCCTTTTCTCAAATCTAAATTTTACATTTTTATATTCTTTCTCTGTGCCTTGCTTGGGATTCTATATTCAATTCCTTATATCCTAAACCTGATAGTATTAATGTTAAAAGACACACCCCCGTATTTCCTACTACCCTACAAAACAAAGTGTTTCTCATCATATGTTACCAACAGAATTTCATGTATGTAAGCAACCTACGCTGCTACTGGAACCACACCCAGTTACACAGTAAGATATAATAACAACCATTGCACACAACTGAGAATTGTGATACCACATAATGAAGGAGGCTAAATTGCATTCTGACAGTGACACAGAAAAGATTCGCTACCATAAAAGTTATTCTTTCCTCTCTAGTAACACTAATTTGCACAATGTAGGATTCAGATAAGGCTCTGAGTGAAGCTAAGTTTAAATTACTTTTCTGATTTTACTAAAGAAAATAATTTTACTTAGATCAGTGAGGCTAAATGGCAGCCCGTTGGCCAGACCCAGCCTGTAGCATTGTTCTATATGGCCAGCATAAAACATCCACTGAGACGAGAACACACTTATGCGATGGCTGTAGAATTGCCAGAATCATTATGCTTTCAAAACTGGCAAACACATAGTCATTGCATCAATCATTCTGCTTTGCATTGCCTTACATTTCGTTACAGACGTAAAGTGCCATGGCTCCAAATAAATATTCAGCTGCCGGAGAAATAATCATTAGTAAATATGAACCGTCGACACATTGTGCAATGAAGACACGCACTGCTATATCGGCTGAGTCAGCAAGTGGAGGTTATATTTATTTTGAATGTCAAAAGATAAAGTGGAGCACCATGACATACATGACATCACAGATTATCATGGCGGTGCATGGCAAGCAGCAAATGAACTTGTTTACAATTAAATTTCTTACGTTATTTGGTGTTGTACTTAATTTTAAATGTTTTCCAAATGTAGAAACATAGGCAGTGAAAATAGGGTATTCAAGGAAGAATTGGAGCACAAATACTTGTTTATACTCAATAAGGGCGAAGCCTCAGGGTTTAGTTTTCCTTCAAGTGCTAGCTATATTAAAAGAATATAAATATGAAAATTGTTCATGCGAGTCAAAGAAAACATCTTGCTGAACAACTGGAAAAAAAAAAAAAAAAAAAAAAAAATTCTTAGCAAAAGAGTGCATTTACCAATGTGTCAAGAAACCAATAAGTATGTATATTAGCCACGTACATTGTTAGCTACGAACTTGTGAAAGATAAAAAACCACTTACTGATGGAGAATTCATCAAAAACTGTGCAGTAAAAAGGTGTAAATAATTTAATAAAGGTAAGGTGGCAAAAAAAATTTGTGTACCTCTGCCAAAACTAACTGTTACTAGATAGTTGAAGATATTAGCAATCAAACATCCACAAACCTGAAAGGTGCTATTTCTGACCGTTTGTACTTTTCATTAGCTCTCGATGAAAACACAGATGTAACAAATGCCAGTCAGTCATTAATTTTTGTGAGAGTTATCCAAAAATATTTCATTATTTCTGAAGAACTACCAAAAATTTATTCTCTACATAACGTAACCAAAGGTGTAGACATTTTTGATGGAGTTAATAATGCAGCTGAAGAATAAGGAGGTTATGAGAAACTGTCTTCAGTTGTCACAGACGGTGCTAAAGAAATGGTTGGAACATCACATGAATTTGTTGGGACTTTAAAGCAGAAACAAGCTAACCTGCCCACTCTGCATTGTATCATGCATCAGGAGGTTTTATGTGTTAAATCAGTAAGGTTGTCAGGACCAATGACTACTCTTGTCTAGATTACAAATTTGGTAGGAGGAACCATTCTTTAACACACAGAAAATTGTTGCCATCATTATTAGAAGATTTGGTATGTACTATTAGTGTAAGTTAGATGGCTTAGCCAAGAAAAAAGTTTAGTCAATTTTTGAACTGCTGCATAAAATAGTTTCCTTTTAAAGTGACTATGTCCAGACTCCACAAATCTCAAGGAAGCACTGAAAATATTTGTTTCTTAGAAATTTAGTTCTACTCACAGATATCACCCAACGTCTGAATATTTTGAATTTGTAGTTGATGGGAAGAAACCAGGCTGTTTTCGAGCATTTAAGTTTGTGCTGAACAAAGTGACCTCTTTCACTATCAGATGACAAAGAAATTGTTACTTTTGTGAGGTTTGTGGAACAAATTAACCAAATGACTTCACAATTCAACAGAAGATATAAAGACTTTAAATCATTTTGTCCTAGTATGGAACTGTTAAAGCTTTTAAGTGCAACATTCAGTGTGGCATGTGTTGCGCTAGTTTCTCCGCAGCGTATTTTATCTCTACTCGTCCTTACACATTGGGCAATTGAAATTGGGGTGGGGGGGTGTTTGCCGGGTGGTGTACACATACACTCTATGGGTAGTTGTGCCATTTGTATCTTGGTGTTCCAACCAGCTGTGTCTCAGCCTGAAGACTGGGATAGATCACAATTCCGAAACATTACATTTTTGTGTTGATTTTAACTTGTGTTGTCTCTTGGTTTTTTTTTTTTCTACTTCCATATTTCTCATATTGTGAACCTGGTTTTCTTTGTGTCCATCCTTTCTGCTGTCAAATTCTTGACTACATTCTAACTTTAGAATACTTATATACATATATATATATAATAACAAAACCAACGAAATTTGTCTTGGATTCTTCTTTCTTCTGTTTTTTTGTACATTATTTGTACTTTGTCACTTTGCTTTCAATACAAATTTGGTCAACAAAACATGAGCAATTGGCATATGTCCACAAACCAATCAATTGTAATTGTAAACTTCCATTGCAACATACATTTTAAAACGTTACATAAATCTTAAACTTGTATTTTGCTTTTCAAATGTTCGACACAGTTTGTTTCTTACTTGACACCAAAATCAGCACAAAACTGTGCTACCAAAACACCGGCCTCTAACTTTTCTATAAGTTCAAGTTTTTTGCTTAATGTCAAAGTTACTCCTTTCTTTTCTGTCCTGTTGCAGACGAAAAAAAAATTCTTTAACGGGTACGTAAAGCAACTGCGTGAAAAATTCAAGTAGACACGACAGTCGTTCATGCCCAGACACGTCAAGACACAGATAAGCTGTGCCATATTGTATACGTCACAACTCGTATAAATTAAACATTAAAATGTTTTGCCTATATTTTCATAAATTTATATTAATTTACTTAATTTATTTTATTGATATTAAGTTGTTTACATTATACTATCAGTAATTTGGTGTCATTCAGTAATTTTATTTTATCTTGGATGTTTCAGTACATTTTATTTTTCATTACAGTCTTATCTTTCCTTCATATGTTAATTATGAGTAGAGCCGATTCAGGCTGCAGAAACATGTTATTTGTTAGCCGGACGTGCTCGGCTACATTTTGCATTCCTTAGCCAAAGCTTTTGTTTCTTTTTTTTCTTCACTGTTCCATGCTGCAATGCAGATATCTGCCTGCTGTGTCAGGGCGTGTGTACTCTGCAATATTATCACGTGATTTCGTCCTTTCTGTACAGCTATGTATACGTGAAAGCCCTGTGCCTCCTTGTCGGTAGGCATTTCTGGCTTTCCCTGTCATCTAGTGACAATCTTTTAAGTTGTCTTCTGCTGCCTTGCATCCCCCTTCCTTCCTCCCTTCGCTGATTTCCTTGCCGTGTTCAAGCACTCTTTGTACGACAGTGATAAGAGTCATGTTGTGTCACTGTGGTGCGTGCTTGTGGGCGATATTCTTTGGAACGTAGACAGTCGATTATGGCGTTGTTATTCTTTTTTAAGTACCCACATAGTATTTATAGTCGTAGAACTGTGGTTTGTTTTTTTTTTTATTTTGTGAAGTGACATCTTCTTCTATCCCTCAAGGTTAGTACTCGTCTGTTTATTTCTTTCATCTGAGACTATTTTGCCCTTTTAAATGTCTTTACTTATTCTATGTGCTCACTGTGTTACAGTGAGGGTCCATGTCACGGACACTAAGTTGGTCCACGTCATAGACACTACATTTTTTAACTTTTCACATTGCCGATGAGGCAGTTATAGTTTAAACTTCTAAGTGTTGCGCACCATGGCAGCTTCAGCTTCCACCACTGGTTTGCTCTGGTTACACCTCCCTGCCTTTGGTTGGAAAGCTGGCATGGTGTTGCCTTTGTCATTGGGGTGTAACTATCTCCCAACTGTATTATTTTTACTTCAGGATTGGCATGGCCTTCGTCGATCGTCAGCTAAATCTGTTCTTTTGTTTACTGGATTTTAACCTGAGCCTGCGGGCCCAGCACAAACCTTAATACTTTTGCATAAAGAAGTTTTATGGACTTTTAAAAGATTGATGTCATGATCCTGAATTTTGTTTTTATAATAAATAGAGCATTTGCTTTCATGTAAAACTTAAATTTTAAAATTATAATTTTTATTAATGATTTAAAAGTTTTATATTTTAACTTCAGTAATAAATAATGTGCAGGGTACCCCATTTTATCTATACTATCGTTTGCACATAATTATAATAATTAATTTCAACTAATCATATAGGCTTACATGCCTAACCTATTTCAATGTTATTTATATCTTTTTTGTTTCCATATTTGAAAAGAAAAACCTTTAAATAAGAAATAAATAAAAATAATTTCATAGTTTAACAAACCACAAATCAACGTCTTATTATTTATAATTGTTCCTCGGGGCATTTTAACGATTTATGAAGTTTATGTTAAGTTATATTTTCTAAACACCTTACATATTTTCTTTTATTTTTTATTATTTTGTGTGGTGTGCTTGTGGCCTAGTCGTCTTTCTTACGTTTTTATTTTTTGGGTTTTTCGTATTTATTTATATATGTTTGTTGTCCTGTTCTTTTGCTTATTTTTCACTTTGTTTATTTTATGCATGGCTGTTTGAACAGGAATTTTGTTTATCGATTATAAACCCTTGAGTATATTGCTTCAAATTAATTTAATTAATTTTCTTACCGAAGCACACCGACACAGAGCGACTAGCTGATATCTGTGCACGTACCTGATGTCACTCACCAAAGCACAACAACCCGGTAGGTCTTATACTTCATGTGACAAGTAGACCCGTCTGTGGAATAATTTTGCATCGCAGATTTTGTCAGTTTAACACGAAGTCCGCTGAATAGAGGACCGATAAAACGAGGGTTTACAGTTATGGCCGAAATGTACACATAAAAATGTTGAACATCCCAAAATCCATCAAATTTTGTTTTCTTCCGTAAAACTGTAAAACTTTATGTACTTTCTGAACATTTTACGAACAATATATAAAAGTTGGCAGGTATGATACTGTCCTTTGCATATTGCAATTAGGTAAATTTCATGTATATTCTCCAGTTACATTAGCAATTTAGCAAAGCCAACAGACATATTTATTCATTACGGCAAGAATAAATCTATTTCCACTGTCAAAAATTTTGTGCAACATTTATTAACGCAAGAAATAGTTTCTCACACTAGTATCTACGAATAAACAATATTGAAGAATCCACTAGCCTGTTTAAATTTAGTATTATGATACTAAAATGCAGATATACTAATAATAATGTTTCAGTAGTTACAATACCTCCAGTTCTTGAATAAGTAACCCATTAGTAGTACATATTTGCACATCGTAGGCCAGTGACCCTTTTTTGTGCTCATAAACTAAAAATAATTAAACCCGCAAAATTATCGAAAACTTAAACTATTTTTCTATTATTTTTTGTTCAGCCATCTTCCATAAGGTCTCCATAAAAATGCTGAAAATATTGTTCAAACACAAATAAATATCAGAGTAATAATTTTGCATTCAACCAACTTTGATAAAGTCACAATAAAAAATAATGGAAAATATTATAAAAATATGATTTATTTTATTTTAAAGAACAAAATAATATGTACTTGTTTACTACCATAACCTTTCAATTGTATACAAAACCTATTAGACCACTATTTGTGTCTTTTAAAACCTGATTAATTACATTTTGAGCATATCTGTCTGGTTAATCGCTTTCAAATATTCTGAAATCACAACTGCTTTATATACAAACCACATTTCTATTATTTCAACATTTTTTATTGGATATGGTTTACCTACTGTAAGATCGTAAAGTTTCTTAAACAATGACCCCGTTATATGTTTAATGACGTTTCCATTGTTACTATATTTAAAATACATATATATATATTTTTTTTTAATTAATTACTAAAAAACAAAAATTATATTTCAATAAATTTTAATGTCCAAAGGCGATATCTGTTACGAAATTATATTTCGAACTTGCGAGTATTCTTCTATAGATTTAAAACACAAAATCCAAGAAATCTCTGTCATATAATTAAAATTTTATATCTTCCCAAATTTTTAATTTCATATTTTTTTTAACAGCTATTGTGATCACTTTTTAAAAAATTTCAGGAAAAACACTACTTGAAAAGAATTGTCAGTTGATTTATATTGTAACAGCTTCTGACTCCCACCTTTGGTTATCAGTAAGTTAGCTTTTGTAAAAATAAAATGTAATGCCTTCACATGGATATTTCCACTTTTAGTGTGTGATATACTTGTCACAAATTTTATTTTGAAGGCAGATTTCATTTACAAATCTGGAATGCTCATTGAAGTGCAATCTAAATGCATCATGTTTATATTCAACCCCAGTGTCATAATTTCATTTAGTAATTCAGAGCAGTGATGCTGTGGTAGTAACATAAATACATGAAATTTAAAACCCCCTAGATTTAAAACATCTTGACAATGAGAAACCATTAGCAATTCAAAATTTATGTTCAGAATTTTCTGAAGTTTGGACAAATAAATTATGTCGTACACATGTACTTGAATAGAAAATCAAACTTCTGGATCCTAAACCAATTAAATATCATACTTATGATTTAGCTCCTCCAAAAATTAAATTAATAAAACAAAAAATTAACAATGTTTCAGACAAACAGGTCATTGAAACATTAAAATCATCTTTTAGTTCTCCTGCTATTCTTGTACTTAACTATTCTAGTCTCAACAAACACTATATACAGAAAAGGGTGTCGCTGTCTAATTTTAATTCTGCATTAAATTGGTCTATTATAACCAAATATTTTAGTGCATTTGGTTTGAACTCCTCATATCAAATTCACTTAAGCAAGGAATCCAAACATATTACCATTTTTTGTGTCCCCTGGAATTAATCACTACACTGTCATCCATTTGGACTTGCAACAGGAGCCCACGTACTTACCCGTCTCCTTGACCAAGTTCTAGGTGATCTGAAATTTAAGTTTGTTCTTAACTATCTGGATGAGTTGGTAGTTCATTCAGAAAATTTCAACGAATATGTTGCCCATCTTAAGGAAGTTCTACAAAGACTTTGTAAATCCGGCCCTACTGCTAACCAAAAGAAAGTTAAGTTTGCTTTCAAAGTAATTTCTTTTCTTGGTCATCCATTTTTAGAAAAAGGTGTTTCAACTGATCCTCAAAGAACTAATTCTATCAAAAAATTTCCCTCTGCAGAAATATGCCAAAGACTTTTCCCGCTTTACTGACATGGTGAATTTCTATCCAAAATTCATCCCAAAATTTGCTGAACATGCAGCCCCCTTGATAATGTTGAAAAAAAAAAGGTGTAAAAATTGTTTGGGGAAAACAAAAACCGGAATCTTCTGAAATTTTAAAAAAGGCAATTGACACATTTAGCATTGCACTAGGCGTTGTTCTCTCACAGGGAACTTATGCTCGAAGTCAGCCAGCTGGTTTTGCATCACGAACCCTCATCAATCAAGAAAAAAAAGCCTCTAGTTTGTGAATTTAAGTGTGTCCCAGTTGTTTTTGGCATAAATAAATACAGTCAGTACTTTGATCATCCAGAATTTCTACTCGAAACTAACAATAAAGCTCTTTCATTGTTATTAGGACATGTACAGCAATTAAACAAATTAGGTAGATGGCTTGTCAAAATTTATTAATTAAATTTGCATATTCAACACTCAAAACATTGTTGCCGAATCTTTCGTCCAGTATGTCTGAGAACTATCCTGAGGAAATAAGTATATCAAATCACGCAATGTTTGTAGTGCCTTGTTGACAGATATCCCATTAACTATTCAGGATATCCAAACTCATAAACAATCTTATCCTCACATTTGTGAAATTATTTATCAGGTTCCGAAGAGAACATTCAGACCCAAGCAGTGCAAATTTCTAAAGGTATTTTACATTGTAAACCTTTGATTTTTTAGAGATCATAAGATGTTTTGCCTCAGGATCTTCATGATTAGGATTTTCAATACACTCTTCCACTGCTTATCCGGAATGTTCGGGGGACGATGTGTGCAGAATATTTGAATTTGCCGCATTAACTGAAGGAAAAAATAAACAAAATATAATAATTTTGATCAATACAGTAATTGTACCAAAATAGTGTAATACTTTACTTTTAGTTCAGAAGCTATTCATTATTATTATTAAAACACAGTGAAAAATAGTTTGAACACACATAAAATCATCTATGTAAATACTACCTACTACATACTAATAAGACGCAGGCAGTACCTGCGCGACCATCAGCTGCTCACCTTCCCCCCTCTCTCTGAGCACAACTGTTTCTTCGTCCTGAGTGGTCACTCAGCGCTCGCCGACTCATGGACCAGGTGTGACTGGCTGTGCGTAGCAACAGCAGTTTCCTTGTTTATGTCCACTAATTGCTACTTGTCTGTAGATTTTACACATACATATATTTTTATTAATTACGATGTTAAAAGTTATTTCCACTAACTGTTCACCCCTTAATAACGTATGATTTATAAGTTACGTACACTACTTATGAAATATTTACACAGCAATAGGTACATATATAACACGCAAACTAAGTCAGCATTCCAAGTCCACTAATGTTGGCCAATGGCTCGTGTTTATTTACAGGCCTAATCACTGTCACTTATGTCATACAAGTTGCTCGTACTGGGAGTTGTCAAGCCGCTCGTGCTCGGTGTTGCCATACCGCTCGTGTCGGGTGTTGCATCACTTGCTTCAGTGCGCGTACCTTGTAGAGGATGGCAATGTCGTGAACATATCCGTCAAACGTTGTTGTTTAAAAAGACTTTGCATCTCATTTATTAACTGCTTCTGAATCATGCACAAGGACATGATTTGATGCTCAGAGAAATAGCTTTGCTGCTGCAGACCAGTTATTAAACGCTCTACATTATAAAGACACATATCTTGCACGATTTTTGCGGCTGGTTTTTTCCTAGTCATCGCTGACACTGTCATCATCATCATCATCATCATCATCATCATCTTTGTTTGTCATACCTGCGACAGATTCAATTATTTCCTGGTCAGTGAAATGATGAACAACAGGGACGTCAATATCAACTTGAAGCAATTCCTTAACATTTTCATCATTTAGGCCTAATTCGTAAATTTCTTTGTCCTTGGCCACGTCTACAAATGCTAAGGTTTGCCACAGTTTATGCCAAGCCTTGCGCAAAACTGAGTTGGGTATGCTGTCCCAAGCTCAAGCAGGTGCCCAAATCACATCACTTTGATTATATTCTTTTTTTATCTCAGCTACAGTATTTCCGTGATTTAAACTTTCACAGAAGCACCACCATCAAGTTTTTTCAATGTCAACTTCATCTTTGGTAGACAACACAATATTTTTATTTATTTATTTATTTTTTTTTTGTTTTGTTTTTCAATAGAACCAGAACTCACATTTGTCATTTCAGTAGCCATCGTACAACACAACACAAAAACAACTCAAATTTACATACGTGTATGCAGTTACTTCATCGCCCAATATCAGAATTACTGACAGACTGCCTCATTAAGCGAGAGATATGTGGGTCTTAGCGCACAGGGATTTACCTACTCGTCTAGGGTATGGTGGTTGAGAGGGCGATTTCGTAACTTCATGGCCCTTATTGTCCAGAGGAGGATAGTCACAGCACACCGGCACTCAACTGCTCAGCGACCCGCCTGCCTGCATCACGCCAACCTCCGTGGCACAGTGGGTTGCACGCTGGTTCTCTGTATTAAGGATTCTGGATTCGAGTACCTGACATGGCACGATTGTTTTAAATAAGCAATTTCAACAAAAAAATGTATACATGTATTCATGCATATGTCTCTAATAACCTCAGCTGCTAATGGGAAAAATACAAATGAATTTTTTTTTACATTTAAATTTTTTTTAATTAAAAAAATTAAAATAGCTAGCAGATGTGTGTCTGATAACTTAAGTACCTGATAACTGAATGCCGGATAAGCAGTGGAGGAATATATTATCATTTCTCGCCTATTGGAGCCCACTTGGGTACTTATGAAATTATAAATTCTATTAAATGTGTTCTCATTTGGAAAGGTTTATATCATGTTATTTCATATGGAAAAGTCAAGCATTGTAAACTTTGTGCCAAGAGTAAGCCAGCACAAAACACTTCATCAGATGTTATCGAGCATCATTTACAAAATATTTTCATAGATTACATAGGGCCATCTCCTCATTCTAATGGCGTATTCCAATTACTGCACCCGAATGCTCCCGGTGCGCACCCGACGGGTGCCGCGTGTTCCAATTACCGGAACTCCCGTTGGGAGCATTCAGATTTTCGTATTCCAATTGAGAGTTGCACTCAATGGGTGCGCACCGGGAGCAGTTTTTGCCGCACCGTCTCGAGAGACGGTGTGGCAAATGAGTGCAATTATGGCGGCGACCTGTGATTGTGTAAACAAAAGAAAATGTTTTCTGTGGGGGTAATTACGCAATTATATGACTGTTCGGAACTTAAAAAATGCAAAGAAGTTTATGTGATGCAAACATACAGTGATTATTTTAATATATTTGTTTGTTATTAAAATTATAGCTAGGTTAGTAGGATCGAGTTGTCTGCACATTTATTTACCGATAGATCAACAAGAAAATGTGTAGTAAAGTAACCTCTCAAATTCCGTAGGGTTAAATTTGGGCTGTTTTGGAGTACCTATGGTTAAAGAATTTCACGTTTCAAGTTATTTGTTACCACAAATGTTTTGCACTGTAAATGTGCCGTGTTCCAGTTGTTGGAGCATAAACAATACACACTCGTTGGGGGCAATCACGTGACTATTGAATATTTTCAGTTTTCGGGGCGCACCGAGTGCGCCCCTGGTGCGCCCCCGGAGCAGTCAATTGGAATACGCCATTAGTTAAATCATACTATGCTTATAGTATGCATTGATGTATTTACTAAATTTGTTTGGTTAATTCCTCTTCGTAAAGCTACTTCTGAAGCTACAATTTCAGCCTTGAGGAATTATATTTTCAAAAATTCAGGAGTATCTTCAATTATTGTTTGACAATAGTACACAGTACAAATCCCGCCAGTTCAAAAACATGTGTTTTACTCATGGCATCCAACATGTCACGATGACTCCTTACTATCCACAGCCGTCACATGTGGAGCGATTCAATAGGAATCTCCCTGCAACATTAATTGCTCTCCAGGCTGACAGCCAGGATAAATGGGATCAGAACCTTGTTTGGTTGCTAATTACTATCATTTATGCCTACCATGAGGGATGCTTACTTACAAACCAAATTCACCACTTACCAATCTTTGGTCCCAAAGAGGGCTTGCTGGTGGATGATTGAAAGGACATCAAGGAGATTTTTAATTTAATTTTAAAGTTTTCAAGTAATTCAACTTTCAAGTATTAAACTTTCTATTTTTCAAATGTAACTTTCAACAATTATTCAAGTTTACAAGATTCCAGTTGTTAACAGCTTCAAGCTCAACTTCAATTAATTTCCTAAATATACATATACTGGAACTCACTTATACCAGCGGTCCATCAGCCTATGGAGGCAGTTTCCTGGAAAATCTACAGTCTTCCACTGTGGTGTCATGTAATCTTACAACATGTCGTTTCTAGGGACATCAACTCGTTGCTACTTTCTGCTAAGATCTACTGCACTACATAAACTTTTAATAACACTATGTATCATGTTACATCATCACGTCAGGGAAGATTTCATTACCTTTTATTTTCATGAAAATTTGAATTATAATGGACATTAATTAATTTATCAACCTGACTTCATATGTTCACATCAATCTAATTATACTGTCAGGAGAGCACTCCAGAGAACTTATTATCAAAATGCTTTCCTTGGCCCTGATTTCTATTTGAAATGATAACTATGCTATATGCCCGTTGTAATGAAATTGGTTTTTCTAATGTTTAGTTACTTAGTCCAGTTGCCAATATTTAAATTAATAATAAATTTTGCTATTCACTCTGTGTTATATTGATTCTTCTTCTTATACAATAATTCCTCTGGTTATTAATACAACAATTACATTGTGTGTTTGCTCTACAAGAGCAGTAAAAGGCATCAGCCTAATTCTATTTTGTGTCAGCCTTCCTTTCTAGCACGCATTCCAAAATACATATATATAATTTATGGTAGCCAAAAATATTATTAAAACATTCATATACAAGGAAGGTCAGGGACAAGTATATGACAAACAAAATTATATAATAAATAATGGATACATTGGGAAATGTGTAAAATGTGGAATGAAAATCAAATTAAAGAATTATAATTAAAATATAATGCTGTTTGTAAACATTTATGAGCCTGTGACACTTCCAGAGTTCAGTGATCGTAAAAAAAACTTTTAACTTTACTAGAGATATGAGATCATGGGCTGAGAAATGTAGCTAATCCAATTGCACCTAATTATGCTGTTAATTTTGAGTACCATCAATCTAACAGAATGAGAATTATTCATGTAGTTAGAAAATACAGTGCAAAAGAAAAAATTGTCTATTTTTAGGTAGGCCTAATAAGAGTACATGTTTTCATTGGATAAAACAAAAAAATACAATACCAGTGTACCATGAAGATTATATGAAAATCATCCAATTATAACATAACTTAAGAAAAATTTATTTTTTAACCCACTTGATGTAAAATTTTACGATAAGATTTTTTTTTTAAATTGGAAAAATTTTAATGTGCCAAATAATACTAGTTTTATTATTGCACTGGTAATGTTTTAAAAAAATATCACTAAGCAAATAAAAATGTGTTTAAACCCTTAAAAAAGTCTTCAATTTTACTATGATATTTACCATCCTTTAGCGTGCATGTCATATCTATAGTAATAAATCCATTGTCCTTATCGCAACATATTGAGCTTGCTTTTCTAAATTTATCGAACAGAATGTCACCACCAACAAAATCACTATGAATATGTTTACGATTTGTATCATGTCTAAATATGCAAACAAAGTTTGCATTATACCTTATTAGTTCTTTCAGTAGTTTTTACATATGTTTGTGCTAAATAAAAACAACATTTTTATGTCTACTATGAGTAAAACAGACTCTTTATCATTTCTTAGGAATCTAGCACAACTTCGTCAAAAACAACAACAAATACATTGCGACATCCGTCAACATCAACAATTTGTTCATTTGAAGAGAAAAAATTATGTTGGTATTTAGTTAATTATATAAATTGCTGCTTCTTTACCATCCCTTAAAGCAATATATTGTTACAAACTTGCGGGCTAGGTACATTTGGGGATGGAGGTCTTGATAAAATAAAGAAAACAAAGCTTACCTAGTTTATTTACAACTGTACATACAAAAATAACCTATGTCTACAATGATTTACCACAATAAATGTCAAACAGAACAAATAACTACTATTTACATAAAAGAAAAAAATACATCTACATAAGTTCTATGTATATGGAAAGGTTACTAGTCACTCGCAATGGTGGACCCAAAGAAATAATACCGAAGAATCTTCCTGGCCTAGAATCAACTTTTTCCTACTACTTGCTGCGGTCCCACTCGCTGGACGCCCTTGAACAGTCGTCGCAATCCAATACTTGTCACTATCACTTCAGATCACACTAGGCACCTGCCAGCAAAAACTCTCTCGCTCCTGCTGCAGCTCCCCCTTATATACCCCACCCTCCTTCTTCTCGAATTATCTCGGCGGGTCTCTGTTCTCCAACTTCCTGGAAAGATGTCGCTTCAATGTCAAGCACCACCCCGAGAGATAAAGAGGGAACAGGATCATTCCAGATCACAATATTTTCTCTCGGTTACCCGATACTGGGTGCAGGTGGTTATCATGGAGTAATACAATCCATGCAGCACCCGAGGAGGTCTTTTAGCGCTGCCGTCACTGTATTGTATTTCGCCGCCCTGCCCGACAGCCACGGCGCCGAGAAGTGAGTGGGAAGGGGGTGTCCTAGCTCCGCCACCACAGTATCGCACTACACCGCCCAGCCAGACAGTCGTGGCTCGCAACAATATTTTGGTCGATTTGTACTTCAACATACCTATAGACTACCAAAATTCAACCATCCTGGAGCTTATATATAAAATTATCTATCAGAAGTGCCATTTTGCTGTAATTTGAAGCACCAACATGTTATTTGATAATAATTCACCATGGCATTTTAACAAAATTATAGCAGGTGTGAAAGAAAATATACTCACCAAATCAGATAAGATAACAAACAGGATAAAACTAAAATGTGTTTTTGAATTTGTATTTGGTAAATTGGATTCAACTGGTGATATGTTAAGATTGACAGAAAATAAAGTATTGGAAAAAAAAATTATTTCACTATGCTGATAAGATACCTAAAATTACACCATTGGAAATTATAACATTCACTGCAACCTAGCAAATTATATGATTCTAAAACAATGAATACAATTATAGAGAAACTAGTACAGTATTACTGCTACATTTAAACTGACTGTTACTTTTGGTGAAACACTTTATTACGAATCAGCATATCTATTAGTTTTTCTAATACAAACAGCAAAAGTGGAAGACACTAAATAAGATATGGCAAGGGGAAATTAATAGACTGATTTAACTGAAAGAACTATAGTATTAGAAATGAAACCATAGTTACATAATCATACAAAGTTCTTCTTTTTTTAAAACATAATTATTTTTTAATTTATTAAATGGAAAAAGTAATAATGTTGGATAGTCATTATGTTGGTTATAACTTTTACTTTGTTAGTTGTCTGGTTTGAGAACACTATAGAAGCTGCTGATAAAAACTACAAATTTGGGAAGACATAAAATTGTTATTAATTGATATTGTTTTTTGTGAACTTTGTTTTAAATCAATACGAAAATACTCACGAGTTTGAAACTGAATTTTGTAATACATATCACCTATGGACATTAAAATTTATCGGAAAATAGTTTTTTTCATTTTAAGTAATTAATTTTTTCTTCTCTTTTATATAGTAAATATAACAACGGAAACATCGCTAAACATACTTAATAGGGCCATTGAGTTTAAGAAAATTATAATCTTACAATAGGTAAACCATATCCAATAAAAAATGTTGAAATAATAGAAATGTGGTTTGGATATAAAGCAAATGTAATTTCAGAAAAATTTTAAGTAATATCACACGAAAGATATGCTCAAAAATTAACTAACCACCTTTTAAAAGATGCAAATAGTGGTCAAATGGGTTTCGTATATATTTGAATGAAAGATCACGGTAGGAAACAAATGTATTCCATTTTGTTCATTAAAAATTGAATTAATTATATTTTAATAATATTTTTCATAATTTTCTATTGTAATTTTATCAAAGTTGGTTGAATGTAAAATTATTACTGTATGAGTAATAGTGTTTCAATAAAATTTTAATTGTTTTAATTGTGATTTCATCGAAGATGGCTGAATAAGAAATTATAGAAAATAGCTCAATTTTTTGATAATTTTGAGAATGTTTTTCTTTTTTTAGTATGAAAAAGGGTCACTGGCCGTACATAGAAATATCTAGCGACATTGAATTTGTATGACATAGCTTCCTTAAAACTTGATATGTACTATTTTTCTTAACTTGCCATTTTAAAGTCTAGTAAGCCAGTTTCCATTAATGTAGACAAAGGCAGTTATTTCAAAAAATTATACCTTACAAAATTAACAAACGAAACTTATTACGACCATTATCGCTATGTGTCTACACAACATTTAAACAAAAACTGTACAGTGGAACCTCTATCTATTGAACCCAGATGTATTGAATGTCAGCATCTATGGAACACTTTCTGTGGTCCCATTTCTTATTTGTATGCATTTCAACACCACATCCACTGAATGTCTGCACGTATTGAAATTTTTTGTCAGTCCCATGAGGAACAATGGATAGAGATTCCACTGTATATACAAAAGCTAAAACAGCACTCGCACTACGTTTAAAGAGCTCGTAGCTTGCAGGAACTCTACTGCTACCATTGATAATAACTTTTACACTCCACCCCCGCCACCTTCAAAATTGAGTCCAGGTATTTCAATACCTACTGAATGTTTTCATAATTTTTCGGGCACTGAAATTTTCCACTACCTACCACCTTGCAACATGAATACTAGCCACCACAGAACAAAGTATTTACAACAAAAGAAAAATGGATAACATGTTTACAACAGCAGCTAAACAGGAGAAAAACTGTTGTATTAAAAGATTTCCAGTGTATTGGTGACACTGCATCCAACATGTGTAGTAAATTAAACTCTCAAAAAATGTTAAATCATTTTTCATTGTTATCATACAAAAAAACCAAGACAATAGTACAACAGGGCACATAGTCTTGCATTGTACATGAAAATCTGAACATTTGGCAGATATGAAATGGTAAAATGTTGCCAAATGAAAAAATCCTAACAGGTTCAAGTAACAATGTCAACTATAATATAGTGTTCCATTTCTTTACTATCTTTACAAAACCTTGTTCAATGATAAATTACGTTCAACAAATAAGTTTTAAGGAACACTTAATATAGAAATCTTGACATACAACAGAGAGGACACATTTTTTTGTCTCTCTGCTAATGCTAGGTGTTGCACTGCTACTCTTTATATTACTTTTAATCTCTAGTTATATAACGACATTGATTTTTATTCATTACTTACATATTAGTTGTGGAATCAATTGCCTGTTATTACACTAAAAAACATTATCTGCAATACATTCCCGAATGAAGTGGAGCAGCAGTGAAACAAAAAACTCATATTCTGAAAGACCTGTACATATTTAATACCCAGACTGGACATTCCGGTTCAGTTACCCATGGTTATTGAAACAGCTGAGCGCTAAAATCATTCTTTCAATATAGAACGTGGCCAATATCTCCTCAAATTCTTTCCCAACCCTCAACATTCCCTTAAAAGGACTTGTGTTCTGTGTCACTTAGACCAGTATTCCTGAACAGTAGGTTCTTCATTATTACGACCATCTCAGGCGCTAGAAGAACAATGTGCAACTGTATTCTTAAATGCCCTGAGATGGTCTCGGATAAGTCATTGCTTGTTATTTGCTGTCCCTTGTGAGGACGAGCCAATTACCAGGGCAGAGGGTGCCCTATCCTCCTCTGCTTACCACCAAGGACCGAACCTCACTAAGTCAAGAAACATCTGTCATAATCCATGCTCAGGGCAACAACAGGAATGCAACTAAACAGTGAGAAAACTAAACACAACTTTTTTTAGTTTAAATCCATATATTCAATAACCATATTTTACACTGCTCCTCCCTCTACATAATTTCACAACAATCTGTAGTACAAAGCCGAACGTACACTTTTTTGACACTAAATTTCACACAACATTCGAAATTTACAAAAGGACTTTTGTCCTAAAATATTCCATTAGGGCACTCGCAGCACACAATACTCTTCACAGCTTCCTGTGCTTTATATTACATGCATATTACAAACACGCTTATATAAAGGCAAAGCCGACACACAATGTACACCTCCGAACCACAGTCACGCAGGACAAAAATACACTAATACAGCACTCATTAAATGGGTCAAATTGTGTATTCAATAGGGGATAACGAGCCTCAACCTTCTGACTTCAACACTATCACTCCCAAAACATCAGCTCGTCCCTTTCCTTGCCACAAATCAATTCTGTGCACCCATTTATGCTCCTAGTCGCCTTGGACAGTGCTTTTCCCATTTCTTCGAAGTTGCAAACGGCTATGTTTCGAAATGACTCGGGAATCACTACGAGACTAATTCCTCAACATCCAAAACAATTTATCAGACATAGACTATTGTCAACTGATCCAGTCTCTCCTCGAAAGGAAAAACGATGAAAATCTGGACCACTTACCAAATCCTCGTGATCGCCACAGCCATCAGTCGTCAACCACATACCTGAACTGCAATCAGACCTTACACTCGCTTGATTTATCCCAAAAAGAAACTGGCAACCACCCACGCCTAATGGAAGAAGGTTATCTCCAAGTCGTCTACCATCGGCACTGCAACTTCATCGGACCACACCAGACTGATTGTCAACTTCGCCTACTGCCTCCTCATCCCACTCATCTTGCAAGACTGAGCACCGCTCACGTCATCGCTTACCAAGTAAAATACAGTCGCCCCCCTCTCTTACATCCTCTACCAGCCAAGTCCCCCTGAGACTCCCCTCCCATCAACGTCGCTCCTCCACGGCCATTAGAGGGATCGACCCGACAGAAGGAGCGACTCAGACATCCCAAAGACACTACCAACACACGCCACATTCAACCAGAGAAGGCAAAATAACCGAAAACAAATTCCTAACAAACAAAGGGAAGCTAAACAAACTTCGGCCGACAGACGTCCTCCAAAGAAAGAACAAACCGAACCAAATTAAATAAACTGAAACGAAAAAAGCAGAAAACTGAAACAAAAAAAGCAGAAAACCAAAACAACCAATCAAAACTACCATAAAGGACGCATCTCGACCAGCCAATCAGCTCAAGGATATTAAAAAATGAAGGTGACGCTGGGCAATGCTTATTTTATAGAACAAGTACCAGTAGCAGTGATTTTCAAAAGCTATTTAACAAAAACACATGTATTTTTGACATTTAAAACTTAATGTATTACATTTTGATTTGTTCTATATTTGAAGTAATCCAATGTAGAAATGTAGATTAAAAATTACCTTATATAACCTTCCAAATTTAAGTATTAAAAATAAAATGACGGTATCTTGTACAACATATTAAAAAAAATGGAAGTACACTTTTTAAGTAGTCATCTGGGTGGACGTATTTTGTGTATTTGAGACCTTGAAACGCGGAAGCGGTAAGGCCAAGACAGCACGTGTATCACACAATATCCTAACCTCTAGGTGTAAGTCACCAACTGGCATGTAGCCATCTCGCCTCTCTGAGATATTCAGTTGTGACCCTTAGTCGTAATATTAACGATAAAGGTGTATTGCACACACATCTATACTCTTTAAAAGATTCTGGACCAAGATTTCCATGCTTAAAAAGCACAAAAAAAAAATTTTTTTGCCATTTTGGTTGCTAGACAATATTCATTAATGATTACTGGTGAATCTGAAATGGATATACACACATGTAGTGTTCTTTGAATGCTATTCCTAAGAAGATATCACTTACACGTAATGAGCAGATTTTGAATAATCTTGTAACGGCCTAACCTGTGCACACCAATCGGCGCCCTGAGCAGTCAGTCACCATAATGACGTACACACGTATGCAAGACCACAAAGGCTTCCTTTATTTCTCTTTTATTTAAGCCTACTTTCCCTTGTCCATGAGACTGTTCCTCAATTTCTCACCAAACACTAAAAAAACTTTGGACATGTGGACCGTATTTAGTTAAACTTGGTACAAACACAGTACCTAGTAGCCTAAGTTGATTTGACAATGTACTTTGCTCACATTTTCATAATGGTGGCCATTTGAAATGTTTTTTTACATGTAATATCTAAGAACCCATTTTTTTTAACACACACATTATGCAAATAATTTTTCCTAATTCTATCAAACTCTGAACACATAATATATTCTCTGAACACATAATATATTGTATTCATGCCATGTTCATATTCACACAATGGTGGCCAACAGAACATAATTTGACCACACGAAATATTCAAGGTAGTTTTTGTCCGAAATTCATCAAACTCACTACTTATATAATACTTACTGTTGGAAGGGGTGACTTTGGACATGTGGGGTAAAATTTGGGACATAATTGTCAACTGTGAGTAAATATTAGGTACATGGCATGTGGTTATTTATTGTTTGTAATTTATTGCAAGTAAATTTCTTCATTTACAGCTACCATAAATGTAAAAAATAATTTTTGTAACATCCCGAAGTCACCCCATGTGTCCGAATTCACCCCTGCTTACATTACTTAAGTGACATGGACGTTTTTGTCTTTTATTAATGTAGTATTAATGTTATAAAAATGGTGGCTATTTGAACATACTTTCTTCATCATATGAGATAGCTATCCATCCGTCTAAAATTCACACAATTTGATACAGCAACTTGATATGAACGTATTTTGTGTGTATCATATTCAATTTTAAACACAGGATGATTTAGGATGAATTGTATAAGTATCGCATAGAGAAAATTGACGAAAATTAAGTTGAAAATGTACTTTCAATGTTTACGTTAAATGAATATGCTTTAAAATTTACTTCAAAACTTTTCTTCATTTAATAAAATGAAAAAATACTTGAGCTTTATTTGTTTTGACACTAATCAGAGTGTTATATTTTATATTAAGAAATTACATTTTACTGTTATTTTAAGGTTATCTTAACTACCACTATAATTCACTATTTAGAACAATTTGAAAACATATTTGACATATTTTTCGTGAACTATCACCACGTTAAATTAATGCACTATACTGTGTCCTGTATAACGAAGTAGGAAATGGGTATATATTGTTATTTAACAATTCAGTGTTCTTAATAAAGGATATCCCATAAATTTCAAGATTTCATAAAATTTATATATTAGTGTATATATGTTTTCTATAACAACTGGCCCAACTTAAAGCAAATTTAATTTTAGAAACTTCGTGTCCAACTTCGGTTAAATTAGTTCCAATTCTTGTAGGTTCACTACATTAGAAGATAGCTTCACATGAACAAAGATATAATTTCATATGTTTATTGCTACATGACAAATTAGAATTTTCTTGGTTTACTAGTTATGCTTGTACACATGTAATTACTTTAAAAATAAAACTACCCACACTACTGAAAATATGTTGTAATTTTTTGAATGTGGTCATCTGCCTTGAGATTTTTCTCACGACAAATGACAAAAAAAAATTACATTAGGATCGGCATTGGCACACTTACAAAACGTCTTATCATCTCTATGCACAAGGTACTGAACCAGTGAGAAGATTTATCATCCTACATCTTTTTTAATTACACATTTAACAAATTTGTAATTTGGTTTTAAATATTAAACTATATTTTTAACTATATATAATTATCTGAAAATGGTTGCTTTTTATACATTACATAAAATCTGAAAGCTTAAATGCTGCAATTTTAACATGTTAGCTGTTCTGAAAACACACTGTCAGTCTCCGATTTTTCCATGGGGGTATATACTGGGTGTAAATGAAAGTATGTTACAAACTTTGTGTGGTGATTCCTTGTCGAAAATGAAGTACAGTTACGTAAGACGACTTTTCGCTTAGCACACGTCGTAAGGGAGCAATACGCCCTCGAAAAACTAATTTCAAACTAGTTTATTGGAACTAAATCATAAACAACATAACATTAAATCATAATTCGCCGGATACTGTGTTCTGCTAACATTTATCGACAGTCCGTTAAAAAGTGTGTTTCGAATAACTTACACCGTCACCAAAATAATGGGGGTGGTCACCCCCTTTCCGGCTTAGATGTTGGTGCCATCAGATTTTATGGACATGCAATGCTATGCTATTGCTATGTGTTACACGTGCACTACTTTCCTTGGCACTCTCCTCTGATGAGTCACTCGCAGTGAGCCGGACTACCCAGACTCTTCTTACAAGGCCTAAGCCTATCCAACATAAATACCAACAAACAAAGATAACAAACAAGGTTAAATGGGACTACTGTCCCTTGCATCTACTGACCTATGCTTATAGCTTATCAGAGATTAGGGATATACTCTTTACATTCCTGAGCAAGGAAGAAAACAGTTTAGAACAAACCATGTATTGACATTTTAAACACTCCAGATACAATATTCGAACAACCTTATCCCACATTGCAAATGTTTGTAACACTTCGATGCGAATGCACGACACGCTAAAACACTCTTTACACTCAATATCATTAAATGTCAGTTCCTTGTTTTACGAGTATCACTTCAAAACAATGAAACAACAATAACATGCTTGAATACCCAAAGCAACAAGCACGATTACAATTACCAATATGCACCAATACTTATAAATACATCTTTCAAAGGTAGGTCACTGCACAATAGAAACGCAGACACTATTTCTGAGTCTCCATTTATCCTCTGTGCACGAAACGCCCCTCGTCCATTCTTCCTAACATAATCTCCCTGCCAACGAGCCCATTAACTCAATGGTCAAATGTGAAGATTACCACTCTCGCCGATCTCCCGTAACGGAGAAAGCCTGGCAACCCATCCATTTCACAGGAATTCCTGTTACACCAGCGCTACTACCTCGTAGAGCTTCATACCCCTCCAGCGGTGCCGCGCGGCGCGAAGTTGCGCGCCCGAAAAATGTTTGTTAAGGCCTCTTCTGCACCAACTAAATCAACCTGTCTATTTTACTCACCAACCGCCTCGGGCAGTGTAGGAAGTAGATACGTACGATTGCAAGACGAACCCACTTAAGTTTCGTGTTGCGTCTCACGCACATCTGCGACCAACAGGATACAAAAACCCTTCGTGACTACTCTTCGGTACAGGCACCTCTCCCATCGAACGCTGGCCTCAGAATGCGTTTCTCCCCGATGCGAGCAGCGCTCGCCTCCACCCGCGCGCCCCTACCGCCGGTCGGCGGAACTAGCCTTCCCCCCTCCAACCCCAGGCCGCTCTCCTCCATGGCCGGTGGAAGAGAGGAGCGGGGTTGGCGGGGGGAAGCCAGCACCGTCAACCAGGGCAACCCAACTCCTAAACAATTCCCTTCACGCTAACCACAAGTCACTCACAAGAAGGAAGGGTGAAAAGACACCCCCCAAAACTCAAAATTGAAGAAGAAACCCCCCTAAAAGAAAATAGAAAAACTCAAAATACTCAAAACCCGGCGGGAGCCCGCTCAGCAGCATCCTGTGTTACAGCCATCACTATTTCATCATCATTTAGTTGTTCGAAACTGGGCTCAAACGCATCTACCTGTAGCCACTCTGCGAAAGTTGTATCATCAACATTTTCAAAACCACTTAAATTTTCAATTAAGGGTAGAACTTCCATAGTGATTATTTCTTCACTGAATCCTGTAGACTTTTCTTCATTTGAAAAACCAGTAAAATTTCAATCTTCGACATCTGGTAAGATTTTCCTCCAGGAACGAACCAGTGTCACAGGTTTCACTTCCAACCATGCTGAGGAAATTTCATGTATGGCATCTAGTATTGTTAACTTCTTCCAAAATGTAACAATGTTGTCTTCTTCTGCGGCAAGAGTCCAAAGTAAACCAGCACAATACAGTCTTTCATAGCCTCGATCACACCTTGATCTATTGGTTGAACATAAAAGTAACATTTGGGGGCAGAAATGTCACAGTAATTAGGCCATCGTCTGAAACGAGAACAGATTCGCTTGGATGTGATGGAGCATTATCTAGTAATAAAACTGCTCGCTGTGGAAGACATTTTTTTTTTTTTTCAGAAAAAGCCTAACTACAGGGACAAACTGATTTTAGAAACCAATTTTCAAAAATTTCTCTAGTCATCCAAGCACCTTTCTGGTTGTAGTAATAAACTGGAAGACTTGTGACATCAGTACCCTTACATGACTTTGGACGTTTAGCTTTAACAATCACTAATAGCTTATATTTATGGACACCAGACGCATTTGCAAAACACACTACAGTTATCCGTTCCATTGAGGATTTATATCCCAATGCATTTTTTAAATTTTCAGATGCAAGTGTTTTTGTTGACAAGCATTTCCAGTACAGACCGCTTTCATCTGCATTATAAGCTTTATCTAGTGTCAGATTTTCTTTTTCAACAAATGCTTGAAATTCTGCCCGAAACTGTTCAACACCTTGTACAGAGGTGCCAACCATTTACCAAAGCTTTCAGCAGTAATTTTGCGAAAAATTCGTATTTTTCAGTAGTTTTCCGTAGTGAACATATATCTTAATAGCTTGCTACATTGACCGTAAAGTAGCCATATAGAAATAACCATAACTGCATCATAAGAAATTGACAGGTTTCTATCCCTCTTATGGCGGCTAAGCAGCAGTACGGTGTGTTGTAGCATGCAACACTCAAAAATGTGAAATCAATTTTTACGATTATTTCTTAGGGCGATTCTAGCATGGCCTTTAAATGTGTAGGCCTATACACAATCACATTACCTGTTTGTCTGTAACGTTGGCATTTGTTGGATCTACAGCATCACTTAATTATAATATATTTTATCCTCGAAATTTCTAACTTCGAAAATGCTGACGTGTCTTTAACGTAAATATGTACTGACTGCAGCATCTTTGCCACCGTGTTGACACTGAAGTCACAATTGCACGATTCACAAAATATGTTCTGTTGAGATACAGTTGAAGCACTTAAACGAATCCACAACTGTGAATATTCTGAACGATATTTCTCAACAATCTTCTGTTTCAATCTCATACTTGAATTTTAACATTCACATCAACATACTTTCGTTAAACTATGAGAACACGGATAAGTTTACAATATGGCCGATCAGCGGAATAAGAAACAATATCCACGCACGACTCGATTCCATTGCGTGAGTCAACATCAACAACTAATCGATAAGTCGGAAGTCTGCGGTCTCGCCCGAAGCAATATGAACAATTGATTGTATGAGATACATATAAGAACCTTCCAACGCATGCTGTGCAAAGCATAAACAAACTAGTTTGTAAATACGCTACCATCACCAAAATATGGTTTCTGCATACTAAAAAAGTGAGAAGCAAAACAATGTCCGTGTGCCGGAGCGTGGGAAAGGAAATAGCGCATCATACGATCCACGCAGCTACGAACCAAAATACACGTATACACAATGGGACATTACCTGTTTATTTACAGTCGGGTGGAAGCTAATAAATCTGTAGTTTATCAACAGAATCTGTACTTCCGTAGTAAACCATCGTAATTCGTATAAACTAGTGATAATCCGTAGTAGTTGGCACCTCTGCTTGTACATTAGCACTGAGTTTATCTCCTTGTACCGTAATTTCACAGATTCCGTATCTCTGCTTAAATCTGGTTAGCCGTACAGAGGATGCACTGAATTCTACGCCTATACCTAAAGCTTAATGAACGAACTTTGCTTTTTCCATACAACAAGAACCTGTTACAGGTGTTACATCCGCTCGTTTTTGACTGAACCAAAGAAGCATGGCAACATCTAAATCTTTGTATGTTGAAGTTTTCAAACTCTTCCGTTTCGAAGGGCCTGCAACACTGTCACAGTTTTCAGCAAAATTCATGAGTTTTTCTTTGTTGTGTTTTATGTCACGAAAAGTTTGTACACCAATGCTGTAATCATTAGTAAGTTTCGTCACCGCCTCTCCTTGATCTAACTGGTTGATTAACTGCAACTTCTGTTCAATAGTTAGGACCATTTTTTAACATTTACCTGCCATTTCAACTGTAGTGTAGACCTGGGTGAAGTAATCACTAGCAACTTAACTATGAACATGACCGCACACTGTGATAATTGTACACACGTGTACTACTAGCGTCGCGGAGATAACAAGTGTGTCTATCACTATCGCATGCCACTGTTGTCCCGGCCGTCTCGGGTGCACGCAAGGGTTGTTCAAGAAACGGGTGCAAGGATTGTCCAGGATGGCAAGCCTGACGTACAGATATCTAATTCTTTGTGCTGTGTTTGCTACTATAATCTCAAACATCTTTTCTGTATTTTATATTATCCAAGCATATCTAGTTCACATTTTTGACAGTACATTTGTTGATTATGAAAAGAAAAATAAAGGCAATAAAAGGTATAAGAAAATTTTTTTTAGATAAATATATTTTAACACGTATTTTGTGTTTGTTTATAGAATCGCACACGGATAATCCTCAAACCGAATAATACCCACCCGAATAATCGGGAGTGTACTGTAGTTGTAAGTTAACATATCCATTATAAACATATTGTTACAAAATGCACAACCATGCAAAATACCAATCAACTAACAAATACTTTTTTTCAAAGAAGGATATTCTATAATTCAAAAGTTCTAATTTTTATGTTGGGGGGTTTTCTTATGGAACAAGAATACTGAAAATGTCTGACAAACATCTACAAACCATACTTGGAAGGGAAAAAATGACAAGAATTCTTATGTTTACTTTTATTTTAAATAAAAAAGGTGGAGTGAATATTTTTAATGTAACATATATGTGGCTTGGTACTAAAAAGGCCAATGTCACATACTGTATCCTCTGACATTGGCCTTTTTAGCACCAAGACAAGATATTAACTTTGGAATAAGAGAAACTGTAGGAAATTTTCTCGAATTAAAAAATAAAGTAACCAATTTAACTGTAAATTCTGTAAATTAATAATCAATAAGTGTGCAAATCATTACTACATTTAATATTTATGTCTAAGTATATGCAGAACACTTAAGTTATGTAACTGGAGGTTTACTTCAATTTCCAGTTATATAAATGCTTACAGGCATGCCAACATGAAGAGCAGGAACACGGTCGCTAGTAGTAGCATATGAGTCCGAGTTGTCTGTGTACCCTCGATTTCCATCCCACGCAGCAGCAGTGGTAAGATGGCAGACTGCAATTTCGCTTGCTGTCTCACGTCGTTCAGGCTGCGTGTTGTGCATCTGCTGTAGTTGTTTATGTACCAGTAGAATGACACCGGAAATCAAATCACAGAAAATATATTTTTAAAAAGTTTGCTAACACATTACAGGAAAAGTGAAAAAAAATTGAAATGGTGAAACATAGTTGCTTATGAAATTTATTTGCCTGTTTAGACAATTAACTGGAAAGAGAAAACCAAAAAGCTAGACCACTGAAAGTACAAATGATACAGTAATACTAAACAGCACATAAATAAAAAAAATACATAAGAAGATCAGCCTCACTTTAAAGATGAAGAAACTGTCTTGCTGGATCAGGGACCTATGAGAGATGAATACTGTATTATCAATAATCAATTATCCAGGATGACAGCTCCTAACGCATGTATATTTTAAACAACAGAGATTAACAATACATTTAAATCTAAGTGGTTCAAACAATTCAAAAAGCACGCAACAGGTGAAGCTGAAAGTGCAGACACAGACACAGCAATGAATTATGACAAAACTAATTGAAGAGATAGCCCACTTGAATTAGTAAATACTCAATTAAAATTAACTGTCGGTTTTTTTAAACTAACATCTTGAGGGACATTTATTTTAAAATGTATGATGGGCAAAACATGTCACATTTATATCTAGCTTTAACACCACACTTTTGGGACTGGTAACATTTTATAACAAAAAAATTGACATTTTATAAAACTGATCCAGGTAAGCTGTCCGTAATTCAGAAATACACTAACATAAAATAAAAAATGCACACCAAGAAGCTTATGAAAAACAGAAGAGTAGATATTCACGCATTGGTTTATGGAATGTCTACCAACCACTTTTTAATACTGGGTTGCACACTTTACCACAATTATTAATGATAGTGCAACACTGCAGTGCATGTAGTCAAAGGATGCTATATGTTGGCCGAAGACAGATGTTCCAAATCCGAGATACTGTGGGAATGCGGCTGCTGGCAATTCAACTGGTCCCAATTATGAAAAAGAACTGTGACATGTAGAGTCTGGCATCATCCTGTTAAGAAGATTACAACTGCAATCCCTGCCAGAAATGGGAAAAGGATGGAGGAGGGATCATAGAATTTTTTCACCTGTTGTTTCAGGAGTTCCCAACAACTCGAGAGTAAATCTACGGTCCTGTACTATGGGTTCCATATCATGAAGCTTTCATGGGGAAGAGTGCCCTGTCCAATATGGAGGTGATTGAGTTTTCCAGTTGTCCTCCATACAATGCTAAGTTATCATCAGTCCCCCATGTTACTGATCAGTTAAAAGCACACATTACTGGTCTATGGCATTTCTAGTTGCTTTGGAATGTCACCACTGCAAGAAAGATCCATGACTGTTGCAGAGTTTATGATGACATAAGTAATGGGATATGGGATCACAGATTCACCTCTAAAAGGCATCAAAATAGTTTGTAGACATAGAAAGGTGCTAGGACTGGCCACCATCATGAACCAAATCTCCAGGTAATTTCTCCATATCCGAACAGCAAATTAGTCAAAGCACTCAACTGATATCAGTTATTCATCCAGATGTGGGTACCCTTGCATATTCACGCTCCCAACAGAAACAGCACTAAGGTTCTAATGATACACACAGAGATCTATGTTGTGATACTATCAACCTGCAGTTTTTAGCTTTAAGGGTGTTCAAATGGGGAAAATTACAATATTATATTTGTTTGAAACAGTGTAAGTTTTATAGATGTTACTTGGGGAGTATATTTTCCTCTTACGAAAACATTTTAACGCAGGCAGTTTTCCCATCATGACATTTCAAAGTAAAAATTTGCATGTTAAATGTTGGGAAAAATAAGAAATATTTTTTTGTAATACTATTTCAAGGTTGTGAACCTTTAAACATGTCTTAATCTAAACTAGTAATAACAAAATAAATGCATTGCTGGTTGAAGCAAAACACTTTCCAAATATTGAAGTTTATCAAAAAAATAATTGTTGCCATAATTTTAATGAGGTTTACATTAATAAAGTCTAATCATTGCAGAGTACACTTAAATTCTTTTTAAAATTAAAACCCAATAACACAAAAATAAAGTGAGAAGTATATTTGTATTCTGGAAAAGTTTGTGCTTATTCTTGAGGAACTATTTGCTATTGTACCAATAATGCTTGTACTCTCATGTATATTTCCATCAATATTTAACACAATGTTCGTATTAGAAATGTAGTAATAAAATGTAAATGTTCAGATACTGTCATATTGCTACATCAATAAATTCAGATATTTTGATTAGTAAAGAGAAAGTAATCTTTTTGTTTGGATGCAGGTCAATTCTTTTTATCATAGGAATTTCTTTAGTTTTTAACTGAATTAGTTTTTTGTGATTTTGCAGTTCATTTTGGTTTTAAAGCACTTTTGTTTGTTAAATTTTAGTATTTAAGTATGGCAGTTAGGATTGAGAGCAATTACGTCTCCTCTAGTACGTGTATATCAAGCAGTACACTCATGATAAGGGCATATTCTTCCAGGCAGGGCAGCCGAGAACGTGGACGTGTGCACGCACAAATCAGCTGGCCCGGTGAAGGGGGGGGAGGGTGGCAGTGGTATGCAGCCAAACAGTGCGTGCTGTCTTGATGGTCGCAGCCCCCATGGTCACCGACTTGTTCCTTCCTACAGTCACTATTATGTACAAAAGTGTGGTGCTGTGGGCTTTGTTTTATCTAGTTTGTAGATACTTCAAGAAAAGTGGAGTTGGAAGAAATTATTGTAGTTTCGCTGACACTATGGCATAATAGAGTAAAAAGAAGAGTGTTCGTTGTCGCATGGTGTCCAATCATTAGGTCATCACTTACTTTTATGAGAAGCCGAGATACGAGTCATGCGTGATTTTGAGAGCAAAAGTATTCCTGGTGAATCGGGCCATAAAGCAGACTGGAATGCCTGACCCTGTTTCGAAGATGTAGAGGTTGAGTACAACCCCCCTCCTTGTTTTAGTTTTAAGACGTAGATATAGGTTTGTGTTTTCATTTTCAATTGGTCACTCATCCTGATGACAACCTGTTAGAGTGTACATGGCTCTTTATATAGATAGTGTTTTGCTTAGCTGCAGTTTGGTTCAAACTTAGAGGACCGAAGATTTTTTAAGTTGATTGGTAAAAGTCGTACATGCGAGGCCATAGGTGGTTCAATGTTTCGAGTTATAATCTGTTAACTGAAATTTTTCTTTTTACGTTAAATTCTGAGAGCATCATTCTACATTAAATTCAGTTTTAATTTGGTATTCCTTTGACAAACAAACTAGCTTTGTCCATCAGTTTTGATAAAAACTTATCTAAAATAATAATGTAAAACATAATTTTGAAAAAATTTGTAAATTTTTTTACTTACCCAGATTAGTTTACGTTAGTAAATGTTTTGTAAGCATAAGTTCCATAATTATATTTTACGTATTTCAATAATTTAATTTTTATACTGTATTCAGCTGACCTGAGCATCACTTATACCTAAGTGACAGTGTTTAATTATGTTATATATTTCCATTAAATGATTAATTCCTGTTAGTGAACTACTGTTTCTCTGTATAGTCTTGAAAGTGCCTGTCCCATACTTCATTTACCTTGTTGTAGCTGTAGCTAGGTATGTCAAACATAATATTTTTTTTTAAAGTGCACTACATAGTTAATGTTAATGGTGTGTTTTGTCATTAAGGGTTTCCTGACAGCTTATGTAAAATATCAGGTGGTGGAATTTGGCCCCATAGCTAATTTTTGTCCTGTTTCAGTATGTTATTTTGAACTTGCACAGGTTTCTACAGCAACATCACATTTCCTGTCTCCTTTCATTCATTTAATATACTTTCGTACTAGCATTTCATTTTTACATTTACCACACATCAACTCTCATCCTTGAATTTTACAGCTCAAAGTTGGTTGGATGTGCTGCCAAATTTTCACTATTATATTTGTTTATTTATTTTTACGATTATGAAGATAGCATCAGGCGTCAACTATGCGTTTCTGGAAATTTTTAGAATTTTTAACCCATGGGTATTTCCCATCCAAATAATTTAAGATAGTAGGGATTAGACAGTATGTATTTTTTTTTCATTGCAGAATAAATTCTAATCTTTTAATCTCAGGCAATCATCACATAATTATATTTTTAAAAATTTTTGTGACTTACCTGGTCTGCCCTGATAATAAAACAGGTTTCACTCCTGTTAGTAGACGTCATTTAGAGCATTGAATTTAAACAGACAAGAAAGTGTGCTGTAAGTATCACCAAGCACTCCACAGAAAGTAATTTGACAGACGAATACAAGGATCAGACAAAACTGTCGATATGTCAAGTGGTAATCTACTGCAAAATATTTATGTACTGTTAAGGAACTGTCGTCAGTGGTGACAATCGCTTTAGTAAAGTTAAAATAGTGTACAAATAAATAATCACCAAGTCAACTTTACATGCTCAAAGATTTAATACCAAATAACCTAAATAACCAAATACATAGGATCATACAAACACGAAGTTACACTTAATGTCCCCTTTTTTCGACAAAATATACCCATTACGTCTCATTAAGGAGACCATACAATTGTCCACATACCAACTAAATGACCAATGTCCAATATAACGGTACAAACAGCGTACCGATACAAATGTTTCATCACCTAAACCCTACATACATATTATGTTATAATAAGGAGAGCAGGACTACCCCGAACACCCAAAGGAAAACGGAAAAGTTCACAGTCCAATCAAGTTCAAAAACAAAATGCATAAGAGGCCTCCGAAAGAAAAACGACGAAGGTTAAATGCCCCGAGATAAACGTAAGTGTCCGATGTACTACCGTGAAGGAAATTGATCGCCGTAAAGTTTCTTTCTCCGCAGCACTGCAAATATATATATTGTTCTTACCTTGCTCGTCGCCCCGGAAGGATACCAACCACCGTTTGTTTTTGAGGTGAACCAGCCTTATATGTCACTGCAATCCAAACAGACACGCCTCTCCCGAGACGGCGAAGTCTTCTATCAGCCAGGAAACGTGACAATCCCGGACAGAAAACGTTTTCTTCATTAATACTGACGGGGAAAGTCTTTGCACCGTATACTTAGGCTATGCCAACACATAGACGCTCCTGCCTTGGCCACTCGTTGAAGCACCTCTCTCCCTCTGTCCAGTCCTGTCACCCTACACATCATCCCCCCCCGACCATCCCTCTCATCGCCATCCAACTCGCTGTTCCCCTACCTCCCCTCTTCACCAGATGGACACCAGTTCGAAGTTGAGGCGGGATCCCAGACCACACAGTCAAAAGGGACAAATAATACACTAGGGCACCAGCAAACCCAATAACAGGCTATCAAGGGGAACAAAGTAAAAACAGACATTCTAGATATAAGAATAGATTTAGTTTATTTTACATGTGTATTACATTTTTGATGATTTCGTTATGACTCAAACTTTTGATGGGTGCTAAATTAATGTATGTGTTCTTTGTATTATAATTTTAAATTGAAATGAAGTTATTTTATTGGGTACATAATCAAAAATTTTAAGAGTACAAGCAGGCTGAAATAGTTTTTAAAATTATTTTTATGAAAGATTGTCGTGTTGGGTTGATGTGTTGTTTCACCTCGTGACTCGGTCTCCACGACTTAAGGCCTGTTGTAATATATCCCGCCACGCCCTTGCGAGCTGAGTCTGTTAAGATTAACTAAATAGTAATTATTATATTTGCCACTACTAGCTTGGTCAGTATTTATTATCATTCAAGGGATATGGTACTATTTACGTTACATCTTGAAATGGAAGATTCATACCTGTTTAGTTTTTATTCCCAGTATTTCACCATCACAAACAAAAAAAAAATTCTCATTACACTTCCAAGTGCATTATCGAGGAAGTCTCGTCTGAAAGTAAATTAAGAAAAGAGGCATGTGCCCCACATTTACAAAGAGTATTGCCGAGGCATTCCGCATCAAAGGCCTACACACACGGGCAGAAGAAAATTTTCAAGAAAAAAAAAAAAAAAGGTAAAGTCCAAAACTTCACGAAATATAAAATGATTAACAATTACAGAAAATTGAGGCCATGGTGCTGCCCACATACTGTAAGTTTGTCTCTCCCAAGTTACTCATGTGATTTGGGCCGCAGCCCACTCACACAACAGTTCCCGGCAACGTTGTGAAGACTTCTCACGCTTGGCGATGGTCTTTTTGCCTGACCGTGACCACTACTGCACATTAAACAGCTAACTAATCACAGGCTTGGCCCTCGCTTCTTGCCTATAAGGCATACAAGTTCTTCTTACAGGCCCCCCGCCACAATTTACCAACATGAACACACAACTACAGTGTCAGCCAAAGGTTTACCACGCTCCAAAATGCTTCCTAATATGGCAGAGGCTAAACAAGAAAAAAATATGCAAAAGAATTTGACGCCTTTAACCCCGACCAAATATGGTATAGACTGGGTATCCTTCCTCAAAGCTATGCTGCCATCGCCCTTCAGCCATATGGATATAATTAGATTCATGATTATTTAACTGAAATTTAACATTTATTATATTAATTTAAAAATATATATGAGATTCCTTCCGCCAATATGTTGTCACCTTTGAAACTAAATTACATAACAAAATTTAAAAAAAAAACATATCCTCTAAATGTTACACCATCTTGTGTCTCTTGTAACATCCTTGTGGTTAGCAATTACTGCTGCTAGATGGCTACATAAGTTTTCGGAGGTCATCGAGAATGGTAGTTGTGGTTTCACTTAAATTATTGCAAAACAGGTCTCAAAATTTTATCAAAATTAATCAGAAAGGAGGCCATTTACTTCCATAAAAATACATTAGGCCACCATTTTATTTAAAACTTTTCGTGTCAAAGTGTGAGAAACACTCCTACCTAATTGTATGGATCTGAGAAAATGGAGAGAATAATTTTAATAACTTACATCTACAGTGACTGTACTTATCCAGGGTCATATAACCCACGAAAAATCTCATACCCCTCCAACTGCAAAATATTCACGAATTGACCATCATAGATTTGAACACCAAAGTATTTAATTATATTTTTAGGGTACCTGTCTCCACATTATTACAAATAATCTATTTAAATGTGCCAAGTAATTTCTAATACTTCAAATAACGTAACATATCTCTAAATTAAAAGTTAATTGCCCACTTTATTGTAATGGTCATAGATATGAATTATTCAAACCGTTCATTTCAACAGGTACATACAAAAAATATTCTCTGTTCAAGTAAAATTAATGTCCCACACATACACTGTAACCAGAATACGTCACATCTATAACTACATTGTAGCAAGAGTTAGCTATTGCCACAAACTAGAACACAACTGGATTCAGTGTCTTGGACGTACTCCATTGCAAACTGAATGACTGTCAAAGAAAACTAAACAAATAAAAGCAAAACCCGCGGTATTAGATTTATGGCCCAGAGCAGAGTAAAACTGTATACCAACTTAAAACTGAGTTAGAGAAGGATGTAACGTTACATGGTCCTATATTACAGAAGAAATATTTTTTTGATTGTGATGCATCAGGTGAAGAAGTAGGTGCAATGCTTTTTCAGGTGACAGACAGGGGAGAAAGTGACCAATAGTTTTGCCAGCAGAGCATTAAATTCAGCTGAAATTGGGTACACTGCAAATGAAAAGGAATTACTAAGTATTGCTTTTACCTGTTTCAAATTTCGAACATATATATTATGGTAGAGAAGCCACTATACTTACAAACTATAAGGCCTTATGCCACTTGAACACTTGTAAATTATTGCATGGAAGGATAACTAGGTGGATGTTGGCATTAAAAGAGAACAATCTGTCTACCAAACATGTTTCAGGTAAAGAGTACATAGAAACTGATGCCCTATCTAGATGTAAAGCAGATATTCAGGCCACTCAGGCCAAAGAATTTCAAATCAATACTGTATATAAATGTCTACGACAGGCTAGAGATGGATTTAAAAAATTGTTTAATAAATTAAGAGATGAATCGTCAAAAGAGGCTAAATTACAAAAGTAATTGAGAAATGAAATTCCTTATAGTACAGAGAAATCATTCAGGTAAAAATAACTGAAATTCCAGATTTATTATTTCAAAATGTAAAATGTGGACGGCAAGCATTGGTGCTTGTGTATACCTGACTAACTAAAAGAGGAATTATGTATTGCAACGTACATTAAGTGTGAACATTTCGGTGTGATTGAGATTGTAGTACATACAGATGTTTTGTGTACTAAAAAACATATATCGCACTGTAGCCAAGGTTGTCAGTAACTGTTTAATATGTCCTCAGACAAAGTGTCCTAACGGAAAAAAAATCAGGGACATATGGGACATGTTCTGGCAGCAGAACCTTTGGGACTTGTCTGTGTAGATTTGTTTGGTTCACTGCCAAAAGGGCAAAGAGGTGTAAAGTATATTTTTATAGAAATATTTTCAAAATTTGTAAAATTGTATCCAGTAAAGAAAGCTACAGCACAAGCAGTAACAGAAAACTTTATGGATGACTATGTAACTAGTGTAAGGCAACATAAGAAGGTTACTTCAGATAGTGGGCCTCAATTCCAGAGCGTCAAATGCAAAACAATAACTACTATGTTAGGCATTGAGTTAGGGTACACTGTAGTACACCACCCTATAGCTAACCCAGTAGAGTGTGTGATGAGGGAGCTGGGAAGAATGTTTAGGCAGCTGGGAAGAATGTTTAGGCTGTACTGTCACAGCACAAATAGCAGGTGGGCCACAGTAGTGAAGTATGTTAAGCACTAACTAAATTGCTGCTGGCATGAAAGTTGCGCAAGGTATACGCTTATTTAGTGGATAAGGAATGGCCAGTCATTTAAATGTGTGTGTTTTCGAATGTTAATTGTGTGATTTATAATGTGTTTTATTATTATCAGTGGGTAGGAGGTATGTTATACGAAGCATAGAGTATTGTGTGGGTGACGACCCGATTCATTTTATTGTGCTGTAATCTCTATACAGACATGTGTAAACATACGGCCGTTAATACCTGGGGGAACAATCCCACACCTGAGCACTCACCCTAACCTCCGCACGACTTGAAAACATATTCAGCAGTCAAACGCACACAACATGAACACTGGGGAAGGGTTCAACTCGCTACGGCAATTAAACTGTCAGTCCCGATAAAATGCACAAAATATATTGTCAGAAATAATCCAATCCGGGTACATAAGTAAACATAGCCAATACCAGGCTTAATCAGTACAAAATCCGAAGTCAATCGCTGTTATACCAGTAATACAAAAGTGACAAGAAAAAGCCTCACAGGCATCAAAAACACCAATACATTAACAGAAACGGTCAATGCCGCAATTAACAGGCACAAATTACGCAACTGGGCATGAGCCTATTGCTCGCCCCATACTTGCCTCCCGACCGCGACGACACATCCCCGAAGACAGTGTAGGCAAAGACTGGTAACGAAAGAAATGTAAATTAAGCAAACGCGAACAGAAAACAACACTTACCAGTCAACGAGGATGTGCAGCCGCGGGCGCGAGCAAGCACAGGTAGCCCAGACGAGAGCTCACTACTAACTGAACTCCTCTCCGACCGCGAGGGACCGGCTCACGCCGGGAAGGAGGGAGAGAGAAGGGAGGAGGGGAGGGGAGGCATGACGTCCGTCTAAGACAGCCGAAGGTCTAGAGAGGAGGGGCGGGCTACGTCAGAGAACGACGTCACACGAGGCCAAGTCACAGCTGATCGTTCAGCTACACTCAGATACCAGAAGTCAAGGGGGGGGGGGGGCCACACAATAAGGGCAGACATACATCAACTCTGGCTGAGCCCAGCTCATTATGATTATTGAATGTATAGTGGATTCAGTGTATTTTGAAAATTTATTGTTACGAGGGGTATTATATATATTAGTATTTTGGGTGTTAAAGGGTGTACATAAACGGAGGTGCAACAACCTCTCTGGCATGACATGTATGAAGGAATAATCATGATGTATTTTTATGTAACTAGTTATATTGTTAACTTGTAAAGTGATTGGTCACTGTTTCAAGAATGTGACTGTTTACATGTCACCCGACCTTGCCCTGGTTCCTGGGAAAGTGCTGGACTTTTGGGAGAAGAGACCCTCTGGTTGGCCTGTCGTGCCGTGTGGCGCTTAGCGGTCCTGATATCGAGGTGTTGTCCTCGGAGGTTGGTGTCCACTATCTTGGCCCTGGACTTGACCATCTCGTTGGAGGCACTCTCCACCCGATCCGATTGACATTTACTATTCTAGTTATGTGGACTTCAAGAAGATTGAAGACTCAAGAGGGGGAGAGTTGTGCCTTGTGGTCCAACATTCCAGGCTGGACGCCATTTTGTGGACTCGTTTAGACTGCACAGTTTGAAGCATCCCGCCAGCGCCACCCCTTCCTCCCCACCCTGTTTGTGCTCCACGTTGCGTGCGCACCTTCCCTCCCCTCCTCTGCCGCTTCCTTCGTGCCGGCCCATAGCCAGGCGGCCAGTTGTGTTTGTAGCTTGGGCCGAGCCGTACCTGCCTGCTCCTTCGGTATGTTACCGACCATGTTAAGAGATTACTTCTCGATCTTTTCATTCCTTTTTCCGTTTTCCCGATACAACTTCTACGCTTTTCTCTTGTTCAGTGACGGTAACAATTGTTGCGTAAGAATGTATTGTATCTATTGTATTTTTGAGATCTTATAATATATAGCAGTGTTGATTTCAACTGTTGTTACTTTCTGATCTTTGGGACCTGTAGCTGATAATCCTGCCTTCCCCTGGCCCTTGATACTCCCAGAGTGTTCTTTAGTATGTTATGGTTTAGTGTGAGGTTGGAGTAGTGAGTCCCTTAGTGTCACAACGCTGCGCGACTCTGCTATGGGTTTGAGTCCCGGGCAGGGGAACATAAATGCTGGATTTTAAGTGTTTGTTTGGTTTTTATAACGGTTTTGAGTTAGGTTACTGCGTGACATTTAGACGTTATGCCAGATCCGGGGACCGAGTTTGTAGCCCATATCGGCTATTTAAAATTGACACAGTATCTTAATGAAGCGGGAGTAGCTTTTCGGCCCAAAGAAACGGTTACCGAGTTGCGACTAAAGGCTATAGCTTATGTCGGTAATCTAATGGGGAACGGCATCGCGGCCTTTGACCAGTGTGTAGCGTCGGCGTCGCGGCCTTTGACAGGCGCGCAGTCTACTTTGTTAGGTAGAATATCCCTTGTGCCCAGACTAACAGTTATTGAGCCACGAACAGTTTCCGACTACTCTGTGGAGGATGATCGCCTGCAAGCGACCCAATTAGTCGACTCGTTTTTCCTACAGGCCTTATTGCCTCGAGTAACTGGGCTCGCGTTGGACGTTTTGAGTGACGTGATTTTGAATGTCTGAAGTTATGAGAACTTCAAAGAACAACTGATTGAGTCGGTTTGGTCTTCCCGAGTGTGGAAATCAGTGAAGGCAGACTCGGTCAATCAATTTCAACAGATAGGGGAATCTATTCCTTCATTTGTCCAGACGGTGTGTAACTACGCCTGGGCACTTAGTTTGACTCGTGATGAGTAGAAGGTGATTAACTGTGTTTTGAACCATTTTAGGCCCGAAGTGAAGGAATGGCGTGCCTTGTTCCCGCAACCGATGATACTGGTTGAGATGCGTCATTTGGCCATGGAGTTACGGCGAGAAGTAGACTTGAATGAGGAGTACCGTCGTGGTGCTGGTGTAGTTGCGGCTGATGCCACGGAAAGGGAAACTGGTAGTCAGGAGGTCTGTCATTTGAAGAATGAAGGATCGGCCTGCAACCACCGTGATCGGAGGACTGAAGGTAGTAGTTTGGGAGTTGTAAGGACAGAATTCCGTTCTAAAGAGTGAAGTAGTAGTCGGTGTAGCAATTGCGCCAAATTGGGGTACAGAGCTGAGATGTGTGAAGAAGCGCATGTTGCGAAGGTTGAATGACACTGTTTTAGGTGCGGTAGAGTTGGACATTACTGAATCTCGTGCGACCGAATCTCATGAGATTCGGGAAACGAGGGCGGCCCGCACGCGTAATCCCGAGGCGACGGCAATATGATCCAAGAAGGGAAATTATTAAAGAATGTTATGGTTATGTTGGTTGGGGCGGTGCATTGCGTTTAGGTTTGGTTGATACCGGTTCATCCCATTCGTTTGTGAAATCATCTTTCTTAGTGTATTTGCCGGAAAATAAACCCTCGGTGTTAAAGGGGGAGTTTCAAGATGCAATGGTTCGGGCCTGTTTAGCCGACGGACGTGTGATTATGTGTAATCGCGCCATGCATTTACATATGAAAATAGGGAGATTTTCGTGGACACGGAAGTTCTGGATTTTTGACAATTCGATTGCTGAAATTGTGTTAGGGTTAGACTTTTTGGGTGAAATGCAAGCAGTTATTGATGTGGGTAAGGGAGAACTGTACTTCGCCTTCGCGCCTGACGCAAAAATGCAACTTAGAGAACATAGAAGGAGCGTGTTTGCAAGCGAAGGTTTGGGTGTTATGTCACGCGAGGATGTTCGTGGTCGGATTGAGGAGGCGGTGAAGAAGTACTCTGATGTCCTAACTCCTAAAATTGGACGTTATAACGTATTACCTTACCGATTCACTGTCACTAGCGATACGAACGTGCGACAGCGGCATTTTAACAATCCTCCGCCTAAATTACACATTTTCCGGGGTATTACTGATAAATTGTCGAAAGATGAGGTGATCTCGACTTCTAAATCCGACTATGCGTGTCCCCCGTTTTTGGTTAAGAAAGGGAATGGCAGAGGCTACCATTAATGTGACCAGTATGATGGCCGTCAATAAATTGATTCAAATAGATCCATTTCCTATGCTGTCTGTGGAAGTCGCTTTGCAATATTTAGGGAAGGCCAAGGTATTTTCTCTGTTGGATTTGAACCATAGCTTCTACCAGTGCTTGTTGCATCCCGACAGCCTAAAATATACAGCCTTCTGCACCCCACGGGCACAATAGTTCAATCGCGTCCCGATAGGCGCGTGTTTTGGTACGCGAGCTTTGTCACGTGTGATAGATCTTGTTTTGTCAGATCTTAAATTTAAGTACGTGTTTAATTACATTGATGACATCGTGATATACAGTGAGTCAATGGAGAAGCATGCTGAATATGTTCAGTTGGTGCTTTGGCGTTTGCGACAGGCGGGCTTGACAGTTAAGGTTAATCCTTCTAAAGTCACGTGGTGTTCCAATTCTGTGCTGTTTTTGGGATATGTACTAGCAGATGGGAAGTTATTCATGGATCCGGCAAAAGTAAAGCCGATTGTTAATTTTCCACGTCCCATGTCCCTCAGGGATGTTTCTAAATTTGTGGCCATGATGGGTTATTATTCGCGATTTATACCTCAGTTTGCGGAAATCGTGGCCCCTATGAATTTGTTGAAGTGGGGTGGTCAGCCTTTTGTTTGGGGTAGCGATCAAGAGTGGGCCTTCAAGTGATTAAAGGCAGAGCTGGCCACTAGCCCTGTATTAAATCTTGCCAATTTTGACGCACGGTTTGTTCTTCATGTGGACACGTTGTCGGAAGCGCTAGGGGCAGCTTTGGGTCAGATGAGGAATGGTGCGGTGGTTCCCGTGGCATTCGCGAGTCGGGTGTTGACGAACGGGGAGAGGAAACTAAGTGTATACGAAAAAGAGGCTCTAGCATGTGCTTAAAGTGTGACGCTTTTCGCACATTATCTGGATACTGTTGAGTTTGACCTGTATTCTGACCATCAGGCTATCACTTGGTTGCTGTCCCAATCTCATGAATTCGGGAAACTAGGTCATTGGGCCTATCCTGACCCGATTTATGTTTCAGATCCATCATATTTCGGGGAACGAGAATGTTGTCACAGACGCCCTTTCCAGAATGTTTGTTGTCGAGGATTTTGAACCGGATGTGGATGTTCCTGTTGTGTCATGTGGCGCCTTGTGAGCGCACCTAACTTTTATGAGGCCTTTGAACTGCCCAACAACGTGACGAGGAGTGTCGGCAGTGGGAACGTGGGATTACAAAGAGGGAGGTGCTACTATTTACCATGAAGGATGGGTTATTGTATTATGTGGGTCAGAGCCGCCGTCAGAACCTGTTAGTGGTTCCTCAAGTTTTCATTGTATTTCCATTCGTCAGCGTTTGGCGTCCATTTAGGCTGTGAACAAACGTATAAAAAAAATAGCATCTAGATTTTATTGGATTGGGTTAAGAAAGGACATAAAGGATTTTGTGAACACATGTAAAGATTGCCTAAGAGCAAAACCCCCTCGCGATTCTCGGGTGGGTTTGTACTCCGTTGTGGATGTGACCTTTATGTGGAAAACGGTCCACATTGTTGTGTTCGGACCGCTAATTCGTTCCAGACGGCAGAACGTATGAGCATTTTGATTGTGATGGATGTATTTTCAAAGTTTGCATTCCTTCTCCCAATGATGAACATGACCGCATGAACTATTGTTCGGCATCTGACAGAGAAGGTTTGGAGTGTGGTCGGCGCCCATTAACCTGGTGAGTGACAATGCCACCTATTTCGGGTCTAGGGAATTCAAAAATATGTGCCACCGTTGGGCTGTAAGACATTAAACGAGTAATGCGTATTATCCCTGAGGTAATACAGTAGAGCGTTTGAACCGCAATCTTAAGATAGCTCTCACTGCCTTGTATAATACCGACCATGTGGCCTGGGACGAGGACATGGATCTGGTGACCCTCGGATTCAATTCGTCTGTTCATGGTGTGACTAAGAACACTCCGACAAGGGTGTTTTTGGGTCACGACCCGATGCACACCTTGCTTAACATCTGGGGTATCCCTTCCCCATCATTGCCGATGTCTGATGGACAGCGTGAGCTGTTGGCTCAAGAAGTTGCTGGGAATCTGGTGGATGCGAAACGGCAAGTGCAAGTACAGCTAAATGCCGGTCGATCTGCTGCTAATTTTGCTGTAGGAGATATTGTGTATTGTCGTTCCTATGTGCAGGTGTCGAAGTTATCGGCAAACCACTAGTAAATTGAAGCCGCCCCACATAGGACCACTGAGAGTTAGCAGATTGTTAGGACCTAATATCTTGTTGCTCCAAGACCCTGTTTCAGGTAAAACTGTTCATAAGGCCCATGTGACCCATGTTAAGAAGGCACCTGATGATGAACAAGATCAATGAAGACGTCAAAGGACGAGGACATCTCATCTCTGTCCGTTGCCGCCCCCAATGAAGAAGCGGGTGTGGGTCGGCCGTGTAGTGTTTGTGTTGTGGTGGTGTGTTTTGTCGTGTGTTAAGTGTTTTGTGTGTAGTTGCCAGTGTGTTTGTTTATGTTGAGATTCAGTGTTAGTTTATGTTTTTGTGTGTAGGTAGGCGTGATTAGATTAGTTTAGGTTAGATCAGTTAATGTAATTTCCTACTGTTGACTAACATGGTGTGGATATGAGTGAAAATGGTGTGTGATAGTTAAGTTGTTTAGTACAGTTGGCTTAAAGATAGTGATGTAAGTTGTGCAAGGTATTGATACAGCTGGTAAATGTGATAGCGTGAACGCTTAGTAGATATTATATATATATATATATATATATATATATATATATATGTATACTGATATATTATAATCCAGCTGGAATAGCGATGTATATACGGTTACTTTCATTATAATATTTATGAATACGCTTATTAGTGGATAAGGAATGGCCAGTCATTTAAATGTGTGTGTTTTTGAATGTTAATTGTGAGATTTATAATGTGTTTTATTATTATCAGTGGATAGGAGGTATGTTATACGAAGCATAGAGTATTGTGTGGGTGACGACCAGATTCATTTTATGATTATTGAATGTATAGTGGATCACCTGTATTTTGAAAATTTGTTGTTACGAGTGGTATTTTATATTTTATATTGCAACAACCTCTCTGGAATGACATGTGAAGGAATATCATGCTGTATTTTTGTGTAACTAGTTATATTTTTAACTTGTAAAGTTATTGGTCGCTGTTTCACGAGTGTGTCTGTTTACATGTCACCCGACCTTGCCCTGGTTCCTGGGAAAGCGCTGGACTTTTGGGAGAAGAGGCCCTCTGGTTGGCCTGTCGCACCGTGTAGCGCTTAGCGGTCCTGATGTCGCGGTGTTGTCCTCGGAGGTTGGCGTCCACTCTCTTTGCCCTGCACGTAGCCATCTCGTTGGAGGACCTACACTGTGTCCCATCGTCTGAGTTTGGATACAGCCTTCTGGTTGGAGGCACTCTCCACCCGATCCGATTGACATTTGGTGATCTAGTTATGTGGACTTCAAGAAGATCGAAGACTCAAGAAGGGGGGAGTTGTGCCATGTGGTCCAACCTTCCAGGCTGGACGCCATTTTGTGGACTTGTTTAGACAACACAGTTTGAAGCATCCCGCCAGCACCTCCCCTTCCTCCCCACCCTGTTCGTGCTCCGCACTGCATGTGCACCTACCTGTACCCTCCTCCGCCGCTTCCTTCGTGCTGGCCCATGGCCAGGTGGCCAATTGTGTTTGTAGCTTGGGCCGAGCCGTACCTGCCTGCTCCTTCGGTATGTTACCGACCATGGTAAGGAGATTACTTCTCGATCTTTTCATTCGTTTTATGTCCTGCTCGATTCAACTTCTACGCTTTTCTCTTGTTCAGTGACGGTAACAATTGTTGCGTAAGAATGTATTGTATCTATTGTATCCTTGAGATATTATAATATACAGCAGTGTTGATTTCAACTGTTGTTACTTTCTGACCTTTGTGTCCCGTTGCTGATAATCCTGCCTTCCCCTGGTCCTCGATACTCCCCGAGTGTTCTTTAGTATGTTATGGTTTAGTGTGAGGTTGGGGTACTGAGTCCCTTAGTGTCATAACTAGATAAATATATTTATATTTCCTTATTATACTTTAATTTTTATATTTATATACAGATACTAACTTTAACAATTATATAAACATCTGTAGCAACATTTCAGCTCAAGAAACTAATTTAATTCACTATCTAAAGTAATTTACGTATGTGGGTGAATGTTGTGATGCTTTAGGGGCTCAAAACTTTACAAGGGAAAAATCCGAGTTTTTACTTTTTTTGTAGGCAGGTGTTAGCTAAGCGGGACTTAACCATTATACACTTATGGCCGGTTGGGTAGTAACAGCCATGTTTGGTTTTTTCTTGTCTATACGAGTATTGCGCAGTTAGAATTTGCTGTGTGCCCAATCACGAAGAGGCATGGATCTTAATTAGATTTGAGAGGGTCGTGTGTGTTTTGTGTAGCCAATATGAGAGCACCTCGTGAAGGTCAGGGCAAGAGGACGCGAGCGATGCATGTAGACATGCATAATTTGTTCCTCGGTTTACGGGATGTTTGGACGCAGCTAGGGAACAGCTCAGTTCGTGTAATTATTTTGAAGATAATGTAATGAAGTAGTATCGTGGGGCAGTAGCCCAAAATTGTATTGATGTGCGAGTTTGGGAGTGACAGTTTAACATGCATAGGCATCACCCACTGCCATTTTTCTCTACAGCCTTGTTTCGGACATTCTGAACTCTACAAAATTTTTCTTCTGCCAGCGCATGTGGCTAATAGGGTGCCTGAGTCAGGTTTTCACCACCCAGTATTCTTCTTTCAATTATTGTAATATTCTAATTTTGCCATTTTGGTTAGGACATTTCCAACACTAAATTTATTGTCTCCTGTTTTTCTTCACAATGGTGTTTGGTCTGCTTTTAATCTGTCAGTTCCTGAGTGCCCAGAGCAAGTAATTCCATGTATGGCAATGTTGTGGAAAAACTGTAAAATTAGTTTTCAAAATAATTTAACACGAACCAGAGTAAATTGTTTTTAAGAAAACTACAGAATGCCAGAATTTTTTAAGAAACACAAAATAGTATAAGACAAGAGAAGGTTACATTCTGTATCAGCCCCTATATCACATTTAATTTTGATAATACCAGGAATGGTTGAACTACAGTTTCTACAACAATAGACTAATTTGCGACACTTTTCTTCTGGGCATGCAGCATGGTTCAGTGACTGCACCAAAAAACTAGCAAATTATCCACTACGGAAAGTTGCAAAAAAGTCCAACACTAACAAGGACAAACCTAAAGAATGCATTTCTATGAAGAGATTCTGAAGTGGCATGTGAATAACGACAACCAAGAAGATGAGTGAATGGACTGTCAAACCATGTATGTTGTTCTCAATTGCTGCCTCAGTATTATAAAATGTATCACCATACCAATTATAATGTATGCCGTCGAGGCCAAGTTAGTGTAAGACGCAAACGTACATGAACTAAAATTTACATGCCTGAGCAGGGACTAGCTTTCCAAGTTATTCTTCAGCAGACTATACAAGATGTCAACTTAGAAGATGAGTGAACTAACTATAAAATAGAGTATACTGTTGATTGATATACCACTATTTAAAGTATATAACTGTGCACATAATATATGTAATTAAGATAAAGTTACTTTGAATAAACAACCAAGTAGTGATTCAGTATACAGTGAACCCTCGATAACTCGGACCTCGATGTCCCAGACTTCGGATAACTCTGACAGAATTTTTAAAAAAATGTTAACAATTTTCATTAATTATTTTTGGTTAAAAGACATAAAAAATAATTTCTGCTGGATTGAAATTCATCCCATTATATTTTAGAACAGTATTAAACTTTATAACGAAGTCGTCAATCGCTATTTAGCCTTTAATAATCCCACAGCAAATATCTGGCAAGTTCCGTGTGGTAAAATGTTGCTAGCGAGGCGCGCGACGCGCGAGTAAAGATGCAACGCAGCAGGCCGACCTCTCACTCCTTTATCTTTCCTCCGTCTTCGTCCTGCGAGCCAGGCACGCATGTGTCGTAAACAAACATTTCAGTGTGGTGATTGTGAAATAATGGTAACTACGAGTTACAATGAAACATAAACAGAAAATTATTTTGTTCTGGTATGTGCAATGAATTCAGGGCTGCAAAACAAATTGTTCCGGACATTAAAGAAGAATTTTAAATCATTGCTTCACATTGCGATGTAGAAAAATTGGTGAGAGGGTTTTACGCCCCTTTATCAACAATGTTTTCAAGAGCCAATGTGGGTGGTGAAAGAACGACACAACATCCATGCCCAAGCTGGACACGATGAGTCACGCTCGCTGGTTGATGATGCTCTGTTGATAACGTAACGGCGTCTGGAGAGTTGTAACGTTTTAAGCGTGAATCGGATTTGTTTATAAACTACTTCACGGGAAATAATAGCGTACATGTAATGGACCGTAAAATGTAAACGTCTTATGCGGGATCATTTTAAACGATTTTCATTGAGTGACGCACGTGAATGGTTAAAAAGATTTTGTAATCTTAATTTTTCCATGTTTACTATACACCAACAAAATCTTTTTTTCTTTATTTTAGAAGAAATGGTCATGTTATTAACGTGTAAATATAGAAAAAAATTTACACGTGTTATATTCCACACCAAAAAAATTTAGAAGGTAAGTTTTTTGAAAATCCCTTATGGCCGCACCCCATTTTTTAGGCCTAAAATTTGGTCAAAAATATGCGGCGATTATGCGAGTAAATACGGTAACTCTGTAGAACATGATTAAAATTTTATTGCTTTATAATATGACAAATTGTGTAAGAATAAAGGTGTAAATTATGTGTTCTGTGATGCAATTTACATACATAAAAGTTTAATTTTAATATTAATAGTGTTAAAATGTGTTCACATACGTACAGTATGACCCAGAAAGAATTTTGATTTCAGTACCGTTTTTATTCATGCATACGAGGAAAATTATTTTTGTACCTTTGTAACTTTGTAAGAGGGTAGAGTAACTATCAGGCTAGCAGCTGGCTGCTGCCCCTACGCTGTGACATGACGTAAGGTATTTTTCAATGTAAACATCTTGTGTGAGATGCGTCTGGTCACGTGCAGTGTTTCTATTGCATGAGACTGTACCGGTTGACCTTGACTACTTCCGCTCGCAACCTCCCAAGCTTATCTCCAACAATCATTTCTTATCTCTTACACACATGCACGCACAATTGCTGTCGCCAGCAAGACGAAAACTTTTATGTGATAGAAGGGTGCCTTGGTGCCAGTTTCTAGCACAGAGATAAAAAAAAAGGATCAGCCAGAAGTAGCAGCATGAAAACATAAATAAAGATCTGACTGCCCACACTGTTTGACATTCTTTTATAGTCCTCCACGTTAGCGTTAATTTTCCCACTGCATGGCAGCCCTCCCGTAACTTGATACGATAGTTACGTACAAAACAGTATTTATTGCAGCCTCTTATTCTTGTAGAAATGATAGCGTACTAATTTCTTCGCATTCCTTGTGATTAATGACTGATTACCCCACCTCCCCGGACACTCCTCGATAACACGGACAAATCATAACTCGGACAGCTTCTTCCCCCTTTTAGTCAGAGTTATCGAGGGTTCACTGTAATTTACAAAATGTTACTTATGTTAGCAGAGAGTCCTCTATGCACCCAGGCCTAGATTCAGCCCTTAAATGACTATAGTTCTTGTCTCATGTTACATCACAATATTTTGATATTTCTCTTCTGAGAAATGTGTCAGACAGATCCATTGCTCGGAGCTTTAAACCCGCATAGCTTACTGGAAAACATGGTCTCCACAAGCCTGCGTACACACACATATTTCTCACAAGGCAAGTGTCAAAATTTTGAATACTTACAGAATACAGACTATAACATGCAATCACAAAGAAAACGTAACACCCAAATAATTAAATCTGAACATACACCTTTATTCCAGTCTTAATTTAAAACAACATTAACGTAAAGCATACTAACCAAATTGTAGGTCAGTGGTGTGCATACTCTGGGTTATGTCCATACCACCATCCACACCTACCTCTTCTGATGTAGAGTATTCCAATACCACTGTGGCTGTCTTCTGTACATCGTCCAGCATGGATTAGGGCAATCACTACTTGTGTGGTAGGGACTGTTGTTACCACTGACCCTTTCCCACACACTGCTTTTCACAGGCAAATGCAGAAGTTAAGCTGCACATAGAGATCCATTTCTAGCAAAGTTGCCTTTTTGATGCAATACAGGGTTTCACATGTGTGGCAGGAGACACTATTTCAGCAATAGATGTGATTCTTCTTGCCTTGCTCAATCAAAATTGGCCAATACAAGAATGGTGCGTTGGAGGCTGCTCAAGACTGATGTGGATGATTCTGAAGTTCCTCATCCTCCTGACCTCATACAACTTATTCTCTTAATTCATGCAAAGTCCCTCAACTACGCCTTCATTGGTCATTTGCAGTCTGAATGAAATAAGCACTATTGCATTGGCCCTGAGTAATTTTTTTAGCATCACCATTCACTTGAAGACTCACAGTAATGGTAAAGTCCTCGAACCCCCTTGCACTCAAGGCTTCTAAATGTGGGTTACCTGTTATATGAGGGACAGTGGGGAGAATAACTCGTTGACATATAAAACATTCTGTTCCCTTAGTTCTGCCATTTTTCTTTATCTGATTAATTCTATGAGGGAATGTTGCTTCTCTAACTACTCTACAGTGGTGAAGTCAATGAGGGAATATTTAGAGGAGGTAATCTCTGGGTACACACTAGCCAACTCAAGGCATTGAAGGTGGAAAGTCCATTGAAAACCTGGTATATCTGTTCCCTCAATAGCCAGAACCTTACTTGCACATTCTGGTGTAGCACTCCAGATGTAGGCCTTCTCCATGCCATCGTTTATGGCTGGATCACAATAACTGGAGTCTTCTGGTGCTGGTGGTAATGGTAGCAGCAGATGTCTACAGCAGGCACCTTGATCTCGGAGATGTCTGAGGATGGATGCCTTGCCATATAAGATGTGAATGAGGCAGGTGTGGTCATCAAGTTATTTGGCTGAACAGTGTCTCTTCGTGTTAAATCAAAGGAACACTGTACTAAACTTTCCTTCATGCAAGGGAATATCCTTGGCGCTTAACAAAAGGGCCACAAATCACATAACTTTTGTTCTGGATCAGTCAAGGGCCCTCGCATGACCTTTTTTCTGCACCCCGATAACTAATCACAATTATTACATGCTGCCAATTACAAGGATTTGCTGTACAGTTCTGCATGCACCTACTGCCTCTTAAGATAAATATCCAGGTGCATAAATTTGTATTTGAGTTGTACTTTGGAGAATTGTAACTCCATCAGTACGCAACTCCATCAGTATGAGACTATCAGTATGAGACTATCAGTACGAGACTATCAGTACGAGACTATCAATACGCGACTATCAGTACGTGACTATCAGTACGCGACTATCAGTACGCGACTATCAGTACGCGACTATCAGTACGCGACTATCAGAACGTGACTATCAGAACGTGACTATCAGAACGAGACTATCAGTACGCGACTCCCTCAATATGTTACCCCAAAGGTAATCTGCTGAAGAGGACAAATTAAGAACTTCTTGTCCTAGTCTTGTGGCTGGCCTCATATTGTAATAGGTTGGAAGCACTATAAACCATTAATAAAGCGAGTTTCTTGCTAAATGTAAAGTAATAAGTGATAGCTCCCAATATTTTAGTTTTAACTTTCAAAACTACATATGCACAATGCCAATTGATCTCTTTGTAATTTAACTCTTCTGCTTATTGTGCCAGTCGCTTGCTGGATGCTTGATGTGACAGGGCAAAGTGAAAGGGGGGATCATAATGAAGCACTGACCAATCTTCCATATGTGCTAAGCCCATGTCACAACCACTATCACATTGTGATGTAAACAAATTCCAAACCATCATTGAGCACAACCAGCAACTCTAACATCAATATAATATTTCCAATGGAAGAAACTGTATACAATGAGTATCATTTTAAAATAGTATCATGTAAAGTATTGCATGAAAACCTTGTGTACATTGTCGACACACCAACACGAAAATTATACAAAACCACACTGGATCACACTGGGACCCTCAATTTTTATTTAACCTTGTTCACATTTTTTCCCATACAGAATCTGGAGGTTCTATGTATTGTGTTCTTATAGGACCCTTTTCTTAATCTGTGGTCCTAGTTTTTGCATTTTCCAACTGCGTGACAGTTATGGCAGTGTCCGAATTGCATGGCAGATTGTTTTCTTTTTACTCTGGAACTTCATATTACTTTCTGGAGCAATGCTTAGTAGTTAAATACGTGTTAGCTTCTTTTCTAGTATACACTGGCCTGACAGTTACATCAGTTTCTGTCTTCTCAATTTTTGCAAGTTAATAATGTAAGATAAGACAACCACTTGCGGCCATATCTTCCTTCTGTTTGTGCATACACCGTACTCTCATAACACGCATACATACAGCAAACACTTCAAATAATTGTTCTCTAATGTTGAGAAATGCCATTATCTACAGACATAACAGTTCTTTAATCAGTAATACTCTCTTTTATGGCTGCATTGCCTCATTGTGCAGAAAGAGTCTATTTCTTTATATATCTTGAATCGTAACTCCCTCAAAATGTTCTTGTAATCAATTTGCAAACTCAGCCCCAAGTGTTCATTAGGTTTATTTATATTTGTTCAACCAGTAGTGACTGTGCTCCTTAAGATACACGTATGTGACATTGTTAAGTTTTTATAAATATGTCTGCAGAATTCCATGGAAATTTCCTAATTTTTTCATTATCACTTCCACAAAAATATGGCTAATACTCCTCCTGTTATAAGATTTTTCAAGGGACTTATGGAAAATGCAAGTAGGAATCAATACTTTCACATCAATAAAATATTATACACACATAACTTCCAATTTCAGAGTTTATGTACAGTAAATCAATCTACAATAAAATTAAGTGGTGCTGCAGTTACTGTTCCAATAAAAAATGATTAATACATACATTATTTGTATAATTGTGACTTTCTTCATTTGTCTTCAGTTTCCATTATAGTCTTCTTCAGTATAAGTCACTAATATCATTACGTTTACGACACACTCCCAAACATAAACTACTCTCTGTAGTTGTCTTCAGTCCCCAGCTTAATAATTACATCTAAAATGTTACTGTCAAAATTAAATTATACCCGAGTTGTGGATATTTCCTTAGCAAAGTGTGACATTACGTACAGCAAACGAAAAATAACCAGTTATTATATGCAGAAAATAAAAGAATTGTGCTTTATGATAAAATTGGTATATGCAGTAAAATATTGGCTTAAAACTCTCAACAAAGCTGTTTTGGACTCCCACTCAAATTTTTTTATTTACAATAAGGACAATTAAAAGTAAAATGAACAATGTTTATTATTTCCTCCATTCATCTTCTTGTCCTTTGAATGTCCTTCACTGTTTGTTGGCCCTTCCCCTGCAATGCACAACTTCAAAACATTTTACAGCCTTACTGCAGCCTTCATGCAATGGCTTGGCCACTGTAGTTTGTCACATCTTTAGTCTACATATGTAAGATAGAAATGTTTTTATTACACTACACAGTTATTTACTGATTCACTCTATTCCAGACAGACTGCTGACCATAATCTTTTTGGCTTGCATAGTACCTTCAACGGCTGATGTTATTGTTCATTGTTGCCTCATCAACCATTCTTGCTAGACCACATCAATTTTTGCTAGGCCACACCCGATGTTTCAAGCCTCCCAGAGTTACTCTTAAGATCTTAATTTCAGATTAAGGTGTAAAAAATAAATACTGTAACCTCATACCCACACCTTACACCACCAGTTGTTACGCAAGTTAATCACGAGACCAGACATTTCATACAGTGAATGGATACTTCCAGGTATAAAAATTACCTGCTGATTAACTGTCATCTACTACTTTATTTTGGGTTTGGCTTGAGGGTGCTAAGTCATGTAAAGGAGTAATGTTGCAACACCCATGCTCTACCCTTTCAGTGATAATTAAGCATAGACACATAAGCAAGATGTTTAGTTGAGATGTTAGCGGGAACCTGCTACATACTTTTGGGTTTTTAGTGCTGGACGTTTTGTTCCCCGCCACGTGCTTTAGACTTAAACCTTAGTGCCCATATCAATTTTGTAACTCTGAGACATAAGACACTACTTTTTCACAAAATGCACTTTTTAACATAAACATTACCACAATCGTAAGTATTTTCTAGTGGCATTTAGCACAAAGTCTGTGTTGGGTCCAAAACCCACATTTTTGGGTATTAAATAGCTGAATTTACAAACAGCTCTCATAAAAAACATGATTTTTGTAATATAGTGTCATCTGCCTCCAAGGTACAGAATTGGACAATGGCGGGAAAGGCCGCTAGGCTACTAATAACAATTAAAACAGAAAGAGTTTTGCACAAGTACTCACAGGATGGTACTTGCAGATAGAAACACACACACATAGGACGAACCCATTTCTCCACAGACGCGCGGTCACAACGTTTCGCTGACTACATCTGCTTCATCAGGTGAGTGGAGGCACACTGAAGTCTATTGTCCAGCGGTGGTTGGTAAGCAGTACACCTAGCGGCCAGAGGGCGAACTAAGGTGCGGCGGGAAATTTGAAATGAGGGTTTGTTATCTGAGGTTAAGGCCAGGTGGCTGTCTGGATTTTGTAATGTATTGATGTGCCAGTTCCCAGAGTCTTAATTTTGCTTTGTTTTTTTTATTCAACTGTGGTAGGGCCCTCACCACTCTGGTTGTATAACAGGAATCAAAGTTGGAGTTATAAAGTGCTGCATGTGCAGCAACTGGCTTCTCATGTGGATCAACCTCCGCTCCAGCTATGGCTTTTTTGGTGTCAGCTCTGTGGCCATTCATCCTCTGTCTGACAGTGTTGGTGGTTAGGCCGATATACTCTGCATTGCAGTGAGTGCACTGTAGCTGGTAGATGAGGTTTTCAGTTGCACAGTTGTAGCTTCCTGGTATGGAGTAGGTTTGATTAGTCTGTCTGCTATTGAATGATGTAGAAGGTTTATGTATTGCACAGGAGCCGCAGCGTGGTTTATTACAAGGATGAGAACCCCGGGTTCAGTCCGGAAATAACATATCTGTTTTTATTATTCACAGTCCGAGATAACAAGCTCCAGACTTGATGTGCAAATATTGCAGTGATCATAGACAATGTCATCGACAGATCAAACGGATACGCACACATGAGCTATAGTGTATAATAAAAAATATTGTACAACACAATTAATATGTATAGGTAACATATATACTGGTGACTAAAAAAAGGAAAATTGCAATGTTGGCAAATGAAATAGTGTAAAAAAATGTCGAAAGTCATGAAATTCATCCATAGCAAAATTATAAAAATTAAGATGTTAAAAGTCAAAGAAAAATAGTCAAAATGACTGCTTGATAAACCAGTGTTAAAAAAATAGAACAAAGTTCCCTTAAAGAAAATTCTAGACAAAGTTCAGGTTGTGAAGTCATGATACCAAATCTTTACATGAATGCAGAAACGCACACAGAGTGATAATAGCAGAGCAGTTAGTAAACAATGCACTGTGGATCAGTTAAAAAAGGAGACTGATAGGTATTGCCTTGCAAACTGTAAGATCTTTTAGTATAGCATCGCTGTTTGCCTCAAGTCTCAATTGTAGACAAGAGCATTGCAACATTCAGCTGAGAGCAACATCTTGATGAAATGGCAAAACACTTTATGATGAAATATTCATGAGAACTCGCCCTTAACAAATTGTTATCGATATCGATACAACACAATGGAGTACATAACTCTCAGAACAATAACTTCAACACATCAAAACTTGCACATAAATAAAAATATGTATGATATTTCTGTAAAAAAATACATAAGCCATTGAGTGTACATAATAGCATCCTCGTTGACGTTATTTCCTGCAATCAGATTCCATTAAGAATGTAACTACTGTTTTGTAAATAATATATTAGTTATTACACAATAGGCAGTTTGTACAGTCAAAGTTGTGTGTAATGTCCTAGTTCCCTGATGGTCTGCCACTAAGTCTTCAAGTACATAGCAAATTTCTACTATAATAACTTTCACTTTAATGGTCCCTCATACATAAGAAATCATTTCTTAAATAAATTATTCCCAAATTAAAATATTCATTGAGTTCTTTTCAAAAGTAAGTCTACGATGTTCAATTTGTGTCGTTCGGACAGTTTTCTGATTTCTTATGCGAGACTCTGCTGCTCTAAACCGAATTTTTAGCTGTTCCATTTATGCTGTCTCTATTTGTGGTTCCTCTTTCATCTGTGGCACAAGTATAGTGAGAGGTACAGAGCACTGCTGAGTGAGCACTTAGAAGGTTGTGAAACCAGTGGACATATGCACCGTATTATTCAAAATTATCTCTATCAAAGAAATTTGGACCCTCCAGCTCTAGTGATTCTTGTGACAATATTTCCTCAAGGTTGTACCTAAAGTCTTCGTAGCCCATTCCACTCTGCTCGTAGGTGGCAAACTGAAATTGCAGTTCGAACAATACCCGATTTTTTCACACCTTGCTGCCAAGTTACACTGGTGAACTGTGTACCTTTATCAGATAGGATACATTTGGGTTTACCAACCTTAGATATGAATAATTTCAACTTTTCCAACAACACTTTTGCATTGAATTGCTCAAATATAGTTAGGTATACTTGAAAAACAAATCGAGTAATACAAACATATAGCATACAACCTGCTTTTCATCTTGGCAAGGGACCAAACAAGTCAACAGAAACAAGTGAAATGGAACATTAGGTATTATGATTGATATGGTCCTAGCAAATGCTTTCTAGGGTGCATACCTTTCTGACATAAGTCACAATTAGTAACCACAGATTTACCGATTTCTGTAATGCTGTACAAAACAATTCTCTCTTGATAGTCTCATAACTGCTTTGTTGACCCAATATGACCCAACATAATATGTATTTCAAAAAATGCATTAATCAAAGCAGCTGGAATAGCAAGCTTCCAAAATTTATCGAATTTTTATCTTAGTCGACTGTGTTGAAACAAAACATAGTTTTCTGATATAGGATATATACGGTGTATTGGATCATGGGCAGGAACTGACAGTAAATTATTTCCAACTTTACCACAGCAAGAATCTTGACCCTCTTTAACCAATAAATAATTCATCAAATCCTTTGATTTCTGACTAGTAATCAAAGTGTGAGCATGTATGTTAGCAACTATAAATTCTCAGACATCTCTATGCAGTTGTAATTGTTCTGGTGCTCCATCAGGGACTACTCAAATAATCAGCACATTCATTCTCTGATCCTTTAATGTACTGAACTTTGATGTCATACTTTTAGGAGTAGAAGATAACTTCTTGTTAATTTGTCTCCAAATGTCTTTCCAACCTTCAGACAAGTAATTGCCTGAAGTGTTTTTAAGATTATTTTCACACCTATAAGCAAGTCTCTAAACTTCTGAAGAGACCAAATAATTGAAAGTGCTTCCCTTTCTGTCACAGTATAATTGCGTTCAGCTGAATTCAATGTGTGACTAGCCATGACAACAACCTTCTCAACCCCATCCTTGTCAACTTGGACTAGTTTTGTTCCCAGAGCATATGCGGAAGCATCAGTATACAGGGATGGAAACTTGTCAAAAGGTAAAAAATACTGACATTACTGACTATTTAAACGTAAATACAGACCAAAAACTGACTTAAATACTGAAAAAAACTAACAACAAACAATGCTAAAAAGTATGATGTAATTTTACGTATTGTTTATATCTATCTGGCCTACACCATCCCCATAGCTAGCCATATCTTACCTTACTAAGTAATTTTAACAAAAAATTTAATTTAAAAACATTACATGGTAAAACAATAATACCTATTATTAACGATATACTAATGCTTAACAAGGAAACATAACAAACAACATCAAAGACTATAACACATCATCAAAGATGAGATCACAAGTTATATGGACAGAAAGTTTTCAATATAAAAAAACAGGTACTACTATAAATAGACAAGATATTTCAGAAGATTAAAGTTAAAAATAATGTAGAGTATTACAATAGAAAAAAGACTATTAGTTTTTGGTTTCTTTATAAAAAATGACATTAGTGATGATTCATTCTCAGTAGCCTCCTTCAAACGCTTGGCTGCATCACTTAGCAGTGATCTGGCCACCATCCTTTTTTCCTTTTCTTCTTTTCTTAGTTTCTGTAAAACGACTTCATTTTCTTTGCATCTTTTTTATTTGCTCTAATTCAGCCACCTTTTCTTTTTCCGTCTTATCTTTATCCTTTTCTTCTTTTACTTTGATCAGCTGCTGTTCCTCATAATACATTTTAAAATGGACATGTGCTTTTCTTGCCATTTCTACTAGCTCCTGGCTAATACACACATTTTGAATTTTGTCATCATATAAATGATACAATGTATCTTTGACCAGCAGGTGAGCATTCAGGGTTCTCTCCGACATGTTAGCTCTGTCGGCTGTCAAGATACGACATGATTTCGAAAATACCTTTTACACATCTGCACTTCCATGTGATAAGGATATATAGGTGGTTCGGAATAAAGTGAGCACTCAAAAAAGCCCTGTTAAATTTCTCTTTGCAACAAATTTGTATCTTTCCATGCGCTACGTCTCAACGACGGGAAATGTCTAACCTATCTGGACACGTCACTTAATGCTTGCGCGTTTAATATAAATTGTGCAGTCGATAGGAACCTACGCAGTTTGACAAAAACTTTTATTAATTATGTAAAACATAGTTATGCCAAATTTAGTTCATTTTATTTCAGTATTGCTGTATTTAAATAGGAAAATACACGGAACTACTTACGGCAATACGCTGCCAACCATACGAGCAGTAAGGTAACTATTGTTAACGTTGAATCATATGCAGTAAAGGCTAGTGACTTTTTTCAAAGGTTAAATCTTTAGTGCTCACTTTATTCCGAACGACTTATAGCTGCTTTCACTACTGTTGCAACAAGTGGGTACTTAATATCTCCTGATGGTTTTTCAATTTTGAAGAACTGATCCCAGTATATGTGTATGCGACAAGAGCTGCTCACAGTTTCGTCCGCTTCAATGCTTAAAAGTTTCCCTTGATCTGTAAGGATATCCATAGGTATATCAATTGGAAGTGCTTTGGCAACCTTCACAATAGCTTTGTGAGCTCCAACATTAACCTGCTGTACCGGATCTAAACATCGCAGATATTTTAGAAGAGACTTGTCCACTGATGACTCCTGTAAAATATGTTAGCAACTCGCTACAAAATGATTCCTTGCATGTGTTAAAAAAAGAGGTCTATCTTTTTTGTTACATTTTTTCAGTTCTTCACACAGGGATTCTTCACATATAATGTCAGTTAAGGGTATATAATACTCACTACTAAATGCCTAAAGTGACATGGGAGCCGTACTTTGACAAATACAGTTCGAGTTTTTACCAATGTTTTTAGTTCATAGTGTAAAACATGTACCATATGGTGGTCTCTCGGAAACCCCCTAGTAAATTTTGTAAACAGGCGAGCACTAAGGCAACAAAACATAATCTCTGCTTTCATGGTGCTGTCCTTTACAAGACTGAGGATATTTCTGAATTTAGAAGAATTCATTAAAGCAGTACGATTTTTAGGAACAATTTTTTTAAAATAACTAACTACAGCTGGCCACTGTTCCAGAAGCCTTTCATCCACACTTTCTAGTGACAACCACCTAGAAGTGACATGTTTCACAAAATGATGTGGTATTGAGAGATTGGTTTGAACTTTCGTAAAATCCTCCCATTGAGATGGCCATCCATTAAAAAAATCATACAAAAGGAAAATTACATTTGATGCTCTTTCTACTAGTTCTGCCAGACCACTTTGGAATTCATTATGGATGATGAAGATTGCAAGTTTCGATGTCTGCCATGGGCTGCCTACCACTTAAAATAAGGTAATCATTTACAAGTTTAGTGACAGTCTTGTTTACATTCGGCCTTTCATTACTCAATGACAACAATTTTGAAACGGGAAGTTGTGCAGAATCCAAAGCATCTTTCAATTTACTAAACAAATGTTTAGCTGTTGCTTATCCTAAGAAAAATGTCTTGTACTGTGAGCACTGAAGTATCACATTTTCTATCTCTCATCAATGCTCTCAGTATAACAAAGGTAGCAAACATAAAACAATATGAGGTGATGTACAAAAGTATCCTTTAAAACTTGTACAGGCCCGATTTTCAATAAATAGTGTACAATAAAATTTACACCAAAATTAAAAAAAAAAAAAAAATACTGCTCTACGCTCTATTTCCTTTCAGCTATAATAAGAATGATAAATTAAGGCTCTCATGTATACAGGATAATTCAAAATATTTCTTTCATGATTCATCACTGAGCCAATACTTAAATAGTTAAACAGTTAGGAATAAAATAATTACCTGGGAAATGAGTCGAAACACATCACTAGGTGGTTCGAAACTGAAAAAATACTGACAAAACTGACCAGTTTAAAAAAAATTGACAAATCACTGACAATGGTGAAAAAACTGACTTTTACTGACTTTACTGACCATTTTCCATCCCTGAGTGTATAGTAATAATTCATTTCCCTGGACAGGATAGTAGAACACACGTTCATTAAAAATTTTTGCTTCATTGTCCGAAAGAATTTCAGTGTCCCACTTCCAAATTTGTTTTTCTGGAGAAGTTCACACAAAGAAATTGCAATTTGGGCTATTCTTGTCATCAGAATAATTTCAGTAGAAACTGATGACACCCAAAAATGTTCGGAGTTGTGTTACGTTATGTGGAATGGGAAAATTAGTAACTACGTAAAGTTTTTCGGGAGCAGTTTGAATGCCCTCTTGTATTAAAATGTAACCAAAGAATGGTAATTTTTTTTCTACAGAACACAGACTTAAGAATCTGTAGCCATATCAGCATCTTTAAGCTTCGTGAAAATAATTTTGATGTAGTTAATACGCTCTTCAAAGGTGATAGATGCAGTTAAGATATTGACCATTTCCCAAAGTTAAGTCCAAGCATCTCGTAAATTCAGACACTGCATTGCACAGTTCGAAAGGCATCAGATTAAACACAAACTGTTGATTTTAAATAGACATGCAGTATATCGTGTAGTCATCAGAGAGTGGTACTTGCCAATATGCACACATGATGTCTAAAGTGGTAATAAATTGAACATCTTGAGATAGTTGTAAAATATTTTTCGTTTCTACTGGTTTGTTAGCGATCACGTACACTAAGTTCTTGCATTAAAGCACAAACGCACAGTACCATCCTTCTTGCATACACAAACCATTGAACTGGCATATGGTCTGACTTCTCTTTGGACAACACCCCAGCTTGACATTAAATTTAGGTAAACTTCAGCTTCTGACATATATCGCCAAGGAATTGGATATGATTTTCTATGAAATGATTCACAATCCACAACTCAAATTTTGGCTGCATACAACTTGTTTTTTTCTGGCACTTCAGAAAAACTATCACAATGTGTGAAAAGCATGAGTAGAAACGGTAGTTGATGCTGGCACAGCTTGGCTGATGTCTTCACGTACCGAAGAAGTTACACTCCTACGTATAGCTTCATTTGGTTGAACATACAAAAAGATCTTTCTGCAGTAGGCCAACAAAACTGACACTGACTTGCTATGTACCAGGAGTCTCAACATGTTCACCGTCGTTTGGTACAGATATTAAGGAAACCTCCAAAATTTAGAATTGCATTGTACTTTGTCATGAAATCAGCACCTAGGATTAGTGGTTTTGACAAGCCTTTTACGATAATAACCAAGGATGGTTATATTTTTTCCCAGACTTTTAATACTGTTCATAATCGGACTTGCCCGAGAAGTCACACCAATTATTTTCACTCTTGGAACAGGTAGGACACGTAAATTAACCTCACAAGTTTCCATTTCAGTCATTAATTCCTCACTAACACAACTTATTTCTGTGCTGCTATCTAGTAGAGTATTCACAAATATTCCCACATACAGTTAAAGAAATTTCTGGAAACAGTGTCACATTTGAGTTAGGTAAATTTTTCTTGTCTTCGTGTAACAACTCTCTAGGATTCACTGAGTGTGATGGTGTACACAGGTTTGGTTAACATGGTATCTATAACAATTTCTTAACTTTTGAAATTATTGTTTACATCAGCCTCATCAGGGGTCACAATCTTACACTATAATTTTTTGGTTCCCAGCTCAATTTCAATGATGGTTAGTGCTTAGGAATCCTCTTCACTAACCCCATGTAGTTTAGTTTCTCTTTTCTTCTGTACTTATAGTCGAACTGTTTATATGCTTTAATACCATCAGGGCTTATCATGTATGTAGTCACAGCTGGCACAGTTAGTTATTACTTGAATAATAAATATTATTTGGATAGCCAAATACCCTAGTAGAACTCTGATTATTACTGACAATGGCATTAATGAATAAAGCTGGCAATTGTGGAGGCGGCAATGACAAGTTCGGTATGCCACTGTGTAATGTACTATTGTGTTAGTAGGCATAGCTTCACTACATGATTTACCCATAAATTTGCTGTGAGCTGTATCTTGTTTACTAGTCTTGCCATTGTTTTTTTTAGTGAATTTACTTCTAAGATATCTCCTTTCAAACGCCATTTATTTATTTTTCTGTATCTAGTGTTGAACCTATAATAAGTCATTTTTGTACCCATTTAATGTTTGTTTGGAATTGTCTTGGAATATATCAATGTTATCTTGAATATTAAAATCTTCATGAATATTGGGGTTTCCAAGCTTTATAATATTTATTACACTGAACGCACAGCTATAAATAGTATGTCAAATGAAAGAGCATCTCAAACAGTTTTATCTAGAAGCTTATAAGTGTTCAATGTGAGCACCACTTATCACACGGCACACATCAAGTCGATAGCCTAGTTCTTTCCAAACTTTAAGTAGCGTGTCTGCAGTAATTGTTGCAACAGCTGCTACAATCCTGTTTCTTAATTCGGGAAGGTTAGCTGATAATAAAGGCACATACACTTGATCCCTGATGAAGCCCTAAAGGAAGAAATTGCATGGCGTCATATTGGGTGAACGTGGAGACCATGCAAAACAAGCTCTGTCATTAGGCCCCTTGCGGCCAAGCCAGCGATTGGGAACAGTGTTGTTCAACCATTTGCGTACAGCATTGTGGCAGTGAGGTGGCACGCCATCTTGCTGGAAAATGAAGTTCTCCAGTTCATATTTTCACAGATGAGGGAAGAGCTATAGCTGCAGTGCATCAAGGTAAGTCGTACAGGTTACAGTTGGTTCACAAAATAAGAAGGGCCCATAAACTTTCCATAGGGGTACGGCACAAAAAACATTCATTTTAGGGGAGTCTCGTAGTTGTACCATCTCGTGAGGATTTTCTAAGCCCCAGATCCACACACTTTTGAGTGTTAACAAATCCACTAAGGTGAAAGGTCAATTCATCACTAAAGAAAACACAATCGATAAAATTGCCATTCGCAGACAACATGTCCATTGCAAAGTTAGCACGTGCTACCTAGTCTGTAGGTGTTAGAGCCGGTAACAACTGTAAACGGTAAGGCAGTCATTGTGTCTCTTTAAAACTGTCCAAACAGTCGACACAGGAACTTCTAATTCACGACTAGCCTTCTGAACAGATTTTTTTGGGTTATGAGTGAACGACTCTCTCGCTCGCTCAACAGTCTCTTCACTAACTCTTGGTCGTCCCGTACTCTTCCGTTTACAGATGCAGCCGCTCTCTTCAAACTGATGATACAATCTACGGATGTTATCAATGGGAGGATCTCTACCGAACTTAATACGAAAAACATGTTGCACAGTTACTACAGATTCGGTCTTAGCAAACTGTAAGATGAAAAACGCTTTCTGTTCACTAGTCACCACCTTTGCTATTACTGCTCCCTAGTGGATGGCAGGTGAAACATTGCATGCACATGTGCACTTGTACCTACAAACAGAACTGTTTGAGTTGCTCTTTCATTTGACATACCATTTGTAACTGTACATTCAATGTAATAAATATTATAAAGCTCTGAAACCCCGATATTCATTTATAAACATCCTGTACATGTCTTAGTTGGGCTTGCTATGGGTATTCACAAAGGAGTTCTGGCACCTGCTTCTATTGTGAGCACGACCATGTGTGTATTTTTGCCTTTCAAATTGATAAAGGTGAAGAAACTGAACTCAGCCAAATTTGCAAAAGGCCTGCCTGACCAAGATATCTGGTAATCAAAAAGTAACTGTGAGATAACTCAGCAAATTCTGTATCATTTATTGCTGCAGTTAAATACCTGGTGCATTCAAATTTTAAACTAAAATTTTTTAGCATGCAGGCGAGCACAAAGATTAGCCTGGATCATTTCGCTCCAAAATGGTTTTAAAAATAAATTTTTTGAATTATTTGAAGAAAATGCACAATTTCTTTGTGGATCTCCCACCAGAAGTATGAATTTCTTTTCAGACTAAAACTTAAGCACTTCAGCATTTAATCTTCGCATAAATTAAACAACCTTGCATGTTCTTCAAATTTATGTGAATAAACAACCATATTTTCCAGACTTTTACCATAAAGTAATGGTACACCTTATGCCCATTGCTTGGCAGGATAATGTTTATAAAGTTGTCTGGTTTACATTAGTTATGGTATGTGTAGAGATTGTGGTAGTTGCATGCTATTAATAGGCTGCTGAACCATATTACAGACACGTGAAGTAGCATGAGTATGTGTAGGTGTGTTCACGGGTCAACGTATATTACTAACTAATTCATTCACTTTCTGGTTTACTACAGTAATTTGCTGATTTAAATTTGCTACATTTTTATTAAGTTGTTAATTTCGATTGTGAGCTACACATTCTGTTTGAGACTTTCTTCCATATGCTGTCCAAATGAATTAAACTGTTGTTCAACACTATCTAGAAAATCAGCATTTATAGTAATACCTGGTATATTACAATCATATTCACATTCAGTTATTCGTGTCGCTAGCATGGATAATTGTGTTTCAACTTGACTAGCTCGGTTTTCAAAATTACATTTGATCTGTTAGGAATTTAAGCTGATTTGCTCTCTAAACTTAACAACTTCAGTGTTTATTTTGGTAATCTGTTCAGATTTAAATGCTTTTAAAGCGGACAATTATGTGTGTACTTTACTTTCAATTGTGTCAACACGACTATGCAAAATTACTAACATCATTACTCTGAGTTTGTTTCTAACCCTATACTATTTGCCCTGAGTGTTTATGCTGGACTGTATCATAACGATTTCACCCTGGAGTTGAGTTTTTACGTCATATAAATCATATTTTACTTCTGAAACTCTAGTAACAATTCATGAAAATCTAATATCTGTCTGTTGCAAAATGTCAGTCCGCATTTGTTACATTAATAAAAACAACTTGTCAATATACACCTGTGATAGTATTTGCTACTGAAGTTACAGTATCATTCATACCTGAATTTTTAATTACATTTTCATTTTCAGCTAGAGTAACATTTTCATTTACCTCATTTGAGTTCTCGGCCTTGGATATTCCTGAAGCAGAAATCACAAATGAGGTATCTTCTTCTTTGTTAATCAACTGTACATCATTCACACCTGCATTTGATTTCAAGGTGTCCATCTTGTTTAAGGCTGTCTTGATCTCAGCATGTATGGAGCTGCATAAATAATACGGTTCTCTCTCGCCACTCATTTAGTAAAAATTGACAGGAAATATTGTAACTAAACACAACATAAGCCAAAAAATCGGCAACCACGTAGGGCTCCACTTTTTTTTAAGGGGGTTTCATTGGATTTTTAACATATACCGCGGAAGATACCATCACACAAAACTAAAGGTAGACATGATTGCAAAATAATAATAATAACAAAACAACTTGAAGCAATAAAATGAGGGATATGATGCGGAAGACATACAACCTTAACAGAATCAAAATTCTACCCTTTGCAATTCAACGGTTTGAAACTTTCAAACTGCCAACATTCAAAAATGTACACATTTAAAATAAATGCAGAACTTCTGTATTATTTCCAATTAACACAATTGATTATCGTAGAGCATTATATTTTCTCTGCAGGCCTCCTGATTGGCGAGAAAAAAATAATACTTACAACCAAATCAATTTACTGTCACTGGTTCAGCTAAATCCAAATTTAAGCAAATTCATTACATTATTCACATTCAATAAACTTCTCGTTTCCATTACACTCAGAAAACAATAAAGCATTTCCATTTTCAAAATTCACACACATAACAGATTACATATATTGATAACCATATAAGTTTAGTTACAAATGCTATTCATGATACTTGCCATATGAAGAATATGATTGAAAAAGAATAAAAATATCTATGCCTGAGAATTCAAAGAAAATTCATATAATGCATAGCAAGCAAGTAAATAAATCACTCAATGATCATAACAATTCTTTAGATTTTCTGAGAAAAATAAAACTTAAGATGAAAATTTTTAATGTGTCAATATAGACTGAAAATTACTATAAAATATACAATAAAAAAATTAACATATGTAATACCTAGCATTCATTGACACGTCCTCAAATAGACCTATTACAATGTTGCTATGAACTTGGTCAAGCAACACACATTAAAAAACTGCTTTATTAATTATCCAGATACATTGTCTTTGAAGAAGTTATTGGCCATAGACTATGATGGCCTACAAGTAAACAACAAATGTACAAATGTATGTGATTTAGACATTCACATGAAATCTGAAGGCAGTTTGTATAAGACCAGTTTAACTTGCTCTTCAATATCACAAATCAGCATGTGTAAATGATACCACATTCTGAATTTCTAATTAGCATGAAATATTTTCTTTAATGCAGAACAAATCTATTGCATGTATATAAATTATTAGAGAAAACAATCCCAGTTTCTTGGAACATTATATTGCTCACTTTCCATCACCATCCAACAGGAATAATGACATTCTTGAAACAGGACACCATCTTTTGTTGTCTGTATATGAAATTCTGGCTGTTTATTACCAGAATTTTCACAATTTCATTCATTAAGGATATAGGTTCATCAAATCAACTGCTATTGGAGAATTAAATGTTTTGAACAGTTCCTTGATTCAGGTTGAACTTGAACTACTTCTGCTAAGATTCCATCCAAAAAATATATGGAAGTAAAACTGAGGCTGCAGTTATGGATCAACTGCTCCTCCATTTTCACAATTCTCCAATATTAATTTCATATGAAAATTATATGTGGTATGACATGTAAATCATCTCTAGAATAAGCTATTTTAATTTTATAGCATACAGACTGATATATCAGGGTAAATCTGGATGTGGTGAACAGTTATGTCTTTCATATGCTGTATATTTGTTGATATGGACTTGTAAAAACCTTTAATAAAGAATATTCAAATGTACTGATTCCCAAGTTTCTATTGTCAGTATTTTGGAAGTTGAAGTTAATTGTAAACATTTGAGTACCCTTTCAATAAATTATTTATTGGTATTTCTGTATTTGTTGTCGGTCTTCCTCTAAATGCCCTTGGTTCCCACAGGATACACTCAAAAGTATTTGGGATTTGTTTATTTATTATTTTAGGTTTGTTGGATTAAGTAGGCATATTCAAATGAAGGGTAGCTGTAGTTTAAGAGTGTGAAGTCAAATGAGAAAATAACGTCTCGTATATATTCTGTGCCTGTCAACTTTTTCCTTTTAAGTCCAATAAATGTTACACAGCTGCCAACCACTAATCACACCAGTCAAAAACAACAGGTACCGACATAAAAATAATATGCGAAAATCATGAGCAGGATATTTTCCTCCAAAATAAAGACACACAAAATAGAACCGACACAACAATATTCATTAAATATTGAAATACATGAAAATTAATTAATCAGACAAACAACGAACACCGCATCCCTATGTCTACTAAAAATTTTACATCTTCAATTTAATATTCTAAGCATAACTGTCTAAAACACTGTCTTTTATTCATTCACTTCAAACATTCTGGTTAGATAACTATTGTGTAGTAGATTGCTTTAATGTTCTTAGCGGTTTTTCTGGCTATTGAAACCTTTCTCCAGTAGATCACCCTTTTTTGTAAGAGGTGTGTCAACAGATTGTGTGCGTAATGCATGCCGAAACTATGTTACATTATTCTATTGTGTCTTCTATAAGTAACAGGATTGAGGATTGTTATAAGGTGGAAACAGTTAAGACTGCAAAAAAAATCACAGTTATAACTACTCAGTTACATTTCACAATTTAGAGACTTAAAACATGGCTCTAAATTTACTACATTAATTAACTTCTACTACTAATAGTGCAGTATGTTAAACCAGAAAACCTTTTAACATTGTGGTGCCTGCCACATTCTTTATGGGAACTGGACAAATAGGTATTAATACCTTCAATTTCCTGTGCTCGGCTTGATGGCCGAGGAGTTCTGAACTGCTAGACACCCCTCCCCACGTAGACCTACGACGTAGCAGTGTCGGTGCAGCTAATACTGGTGGACACGGTACGGCGCTAGTGGCGCTAGTGGCGCCATGGCTAGACCATTTAAACCAAAGTTGTGTGCATGCTGAGCATCATTCTTTTCTCGTCTGCTAGTGCTTCGCTTTGGAATAGGAGTGTTTGTTGTAATGTATGGTTGCCCAGCTGACAGAGGGGATACGGTATGCCTACAGGATGTATGACCAAGATTCTCATAATATTTGTAATTTTTGAGCTGCTTCGGAGTACTATAGTCACCATTACTTGGTAAAGTTTTGCAAAAGAGAGTAGTAACATTTTTAATACTCTTACATACAATAAATTTATACGGCCTTTTGACTACCATATGTCCCCCATTGGTCCGGTTCTGATGCTCCATTAAAGAAAGTATAATACATTGGATATAAATCAGAGATTGGATATTATTATTTCACTTCCCGAGATGGGGAGGTTTCCTTGTAGTCATTGCATGCCCCAGGGAATAAATAAACCCATCTGTGCATAGTTGGACAGGAGCATATTTGCACTTGACCCAATGTCGCCAATTTTTCTTTGGGTTATTTAAATTTGGTCCTCTGATTTCCGCATGCTAGGCTACATAATTATACAGCATTTGTTTCACTAAATTCTTTGAATATTATAAAAATTATAATTCTTGTTATTGTTTGACCTGGCTTTATAATATTATGTACATTCCTTCTAATTACTAACTGTCTACAATCATTCCATCCATTAAGTGCAATTGAAAAATCACATGTGCATTTAATAATCATGTTCATTTAAAAAAGGCAAACCTTGCCATTGTTTCAAATATGTTAAAAATACTGATAGTAAGATTTATTTTTTCAGCTCTACTATTTACTGTTACACACGTTGTTTCAAAAAATGGAACTGAAGAAAAACAAAAAAAACTACTCAAACCGAAATATATACACATTCACGTTCCCTAATAACAAAATACCTTTGATAAAAATAATTACTATTCCATGTCTAGCTAATAAAATAGTAGTACCAGTCAAAGTACATGTATTAGTTTTATTACACAAAAGACACAATACTCACCCGATAATTAATTCTAATCCAATTAATGTTAATGAAAACCAATTCACTGTCTGTAACAGCACATGTGTACACTAACTGCTTTTGTTCTTTACATAGCTACGCAATGTTTACGTACCGCATGCACAAAGCACTTATACCATACATATAATTTTTCTATTGTGATGTAGCATAAAGCCTATCTTTCATAAAACAAGTGATATTCTTCAATTCTGTAACTCTAACATTAAATAAGTAATAATTATGGAATACCTGTACACCTCGGACGCACGTAGCATGGATTCACGTACCGTGAATTCAAACGAAACGAAAATAAAATTACGTATAATATTCAAACAGCACAACATAAAACTCGCATAACGCAAGTGTAAAATGATGCTAAAATCAGTTGCTGTAAGCTTGCCGTCGCTCGCTCACGTGTGGATGCCGCTTGGGCGACTGTAAGACAAGCCGACGTATCGGGCTTCCTGTCTTGTTATCTATTCAAGAAAATAATGGCTGACTATACATGTGCATAACACGCCTACGTAATAGTGTTTTTTATTTAGCCAGGGCGAGTGAGAGCAGATATTTTCTAATCATTTGTTGTGACAGTTAACTTTCACTGTGTTACTGATAGCCGACTTTATTTGTTGTGAACATGAAATATGCAAAAGAAGTGCCGACTGGTAAAGTAGTAGCAAAAAAGGAAGACAATTTTATTAGACACAAAATCAGAAATTATTCAGCTTTCCAAAAACCACGTAATCAACAGTGCCTATAGTCCATGAATTGTCTGTCGATGCCCAGTCGTTGCCATTCTGTCATTTGATTGGAGAATGTGACCATGACGTCAGAGTCTTTGTGTTGTTGTCGGGGACGGTGGAGATGGTAGACTTTAATTTTTCACAGTCAATTCACCAACTAGTGTTCATCAGATAGCTACCATTGTGTTTTCATTAGCCGTATATATGCGCCACAAAAATTACCAGCTACTTTAAAATAAAAAGTTTTTATTCACTTGCACTACAATTTGTATCGAACTTATTTTAACATATAACACAGCATCATTTGCAACAAAAGTCTGCAATAAAAAAAAGAAAATATGAACAGTGATTGAGCTGCCATCTGTTATATTATGCGGGAACTAGGCTATAACAGCAAAACAACGACTCTCATTGTAGCATGTAGCAAGAAGAAGAACGACGCCAACCCAACGACACGACAGCGATAATCGCACCGTCTCTATGTAGCAGGGCCTCAAGTGGTTTTTGGAAGAAGTTTTGGACTTCTTTTAGAGAAGAATTTCGTGTTTTTCAGCCTGTTGAGAAACAGTTGGAAGAAGTAGCAGAGAAAGTAGCTGAAACAGAGGACAAAAAAGACGTTTGATTTTAGATGGTCAACGGAACAGATGTCAACCAACTGATCGCTTTACATGATGTGAAACTCACTGCAGAAGACCTCATTGAACAGGATGAGATGAGACGTACAGAGATACAAATTGGTGATGATACTGCCAATAAAGCCAAATGAGAACAGCAAGAGACTTAATCTTTTTTAAGCAAACAACCGAAGCATACACGGTATTAGAAGAAAAAGATCCAGATGAAAAAAATAAGTTCTAAATACAAAAATTAAGCTGGCAAGATATGTTACATGTACAAAGACATGTACGACAAAAAAAAGGGCTAGTAACAAACGCGGCTAGAAAGTTTTCTTCCGCCCGTTCATCACTTCACGCAGCAGGTCTTTGTGAACTCGGCTGTGGGGCAGACATGGCAAGCCAAGATGATGTCGACATGCCAGCTACCCCACCCCTCTCTCGCTCGAGGATATTGACAATACCCGCTGTGCAGGAGAGCCAACACCTTGATAACGCGCCCTTGGTGGATAAACTAACTTAGTTACATGCACATCAGCCATGACTGGCTTGCGTGCACTGTTTTGTAAATGTTTTGTAAATGTTTTTAAAAAACTATTTATAGGTTTTAATACTTCACTCCTTTTCTTTTTATACAAGATGGTTAATTTTGTAGGCATCGTAGAATTTTTATGTAGAAAAGAATAGGACATACTGCTGTGCGTTTGCCAACACAAGTAGTTATGCCTTGGGTTTTTTTGTTCTCAGATGCTTCTGATACTGTATAGATAAAACATAACTGTTCTATTTTATTTCTTTGCATGACTGACAGAATTGGTATATATCTACACCATTCATTTGTAGGAAAAGTGCTTGTTTTTGAGTATTCTCAAAACAATAACGTAAACTTAAATTCTTCCTGCGGGAATAGCTGGAACTCGCGTGACGTGGATTAAATTAGCGCAAGCATTTTCATGGAACACATTACTCGTGTTTTGCGAGTCCAAGGTGTACCACTTGGCAGCTCTAGATAGTGTATTTACAGAAGTACTGGAATAAATGTGTCAACAATGGAAAAAGTTATTCAAGAAATGTTGGAAGAAGCTTGGTGCTAAAATTTTCCTTACACATCTACATCTTCTCCTAATGCTGTAAAAGCTTGAATATATTGTTTGCATTTGATACATGGATAAAATTTTTTAGTATGTTCAAAAGTTTCTACTGTTTCAGACAGCCTAGATGGTACTGAATGATTTTGCTTATATCGCTATACCTTGAGTACAGAATAATGGTCTGCTCATAGGGGTTGGCCATTTTCGCTATCACATTAACCATGCAATTAGGTTTATCTTTAAGGTTTCCTACCAACAAAATATATGTTTGTTGGTTATAGACACAGATATGTTTTTATCTACTGAAGATTGGAAACGGATCTCAGAAGTGTTGCCATGTCTCTCTCCCACGTGACAGAATTTAACTTAATCATGAAAATTTTACTTGAGGTGATATTTCAGGGTGTCTACCAGAGTGTAGAAGTAAAATTTAGTGACTTTTTAGTGACTTTTTCTTGAAAAAATGTTTGAACAGAATTAATTAATAATTTTTTTAATCTGTGCAACACGGACAAAACTTTTTATTATGTTTCCTCCAACTGCTGTAGCTCGCAGCATGTCCAATTTTAAAATGTGTAATCAATATATTTCTAAATTTAAGTTGTCTTTATGAAGATGACTATGATAACTATGTACACAAACTAATTATTTATTTTACTTGCACAGTGCACGAGAAATACTAGTAGTGTACAAATGCATGTTTGACAAATGATTCAACAAGAATCAAACACCCAAAAATAATTTTCGTGACTTATACCAAAATATACGACAAATTAGTGACTATTGTGGGACTTTCGTGACCTTTTTCACAAATCATGACTTTTTCGGGACTTTCGTGACTTTAGTGACCTAGTAGACACCCTGTATTTTGGAAGTGACTAGCTAAAGGTCCATGGGACGTGCACTGTCCTTGATTTTTTTCATTTCCAAGAAGTGATTTAGTTTTGTATATTATATGGACTGCATTTTCATTTCCATGTGTTTAGGTCTACTTTATACTCAGTGTCATTAACGACGGAAGGAGTCAACCGGAGTCAAGTTCAGAGGAATTTTATGGAGTCTATTGAAAAAAATCCTATTTCATCAGTTAATCATAGTATCTTTACATTAGTTTACTTGGCAACATACATGTGAAACATTGGAATGTAGAGGCAAGCAAATATGTTTTGATTTGTATGTGGTTAACTTATGTCTTAAAACTCAAGGTTTCCTGTAGTAAATACAAGTTAAACTTACCATGCTTACAGTAATGTCAATAAGTCAATTAACAATTCTGATCTCTACCAGCTTTGGATATTGCCTTCTTAAATCATAGTGCCATGAACGCTTCACGTTGCAGGTTTTGGCAACAAAATATTAAGTCATGTGTAATATGTTACTTGAAAAGTTCAACTAATATACCACACAAAATTTCTTCCCAAAATTTTAATATTTAGCTTCCTTGTTACCATATAAAGCATTTTAGTGAAAGGAGGGCTGAAACCTACATTATGTCAATACACCTCTTCCTCTTAAAAAATTAATAGGTAAAAATGTTGCTTTAGTCAGATAATGTATATTCTGTTCAAACATATATAGAGCATATGAAGAGCAGAATTTCCTAACGTTCTAAGTGCCGAAAAGAAAATTATTCAGGAGCAGCAAAAAAAGAATAGCTTAGAAGCTTATGGCCATTTAACGATATCTTGGACTACATGTAAAATCCTAACAAATGGTGAGAGGCACTTATAACATATTGAGATTATCGGCATTGGCCTTTAAGACCATTTCCTGGGAAAAAGTGACTTCCACAAAATACGGCACTTAAGAACGTTTAGAACTTCTGCTCTTCATATATACATCTAGAAAATTTGTTTACTTCTGAAAGGCCAATAAAGTAAATGTGGCTTTTTTTCCTAGTCGGATGAACTTGTGGCACAACTTTGTGTAACCCCAGCCTCTTGCCTTGGAAGCTAAGGTGCACATTTCGTGCAGGTATGACAGCAATTGCATACCTATTTAAGAGTGGCGCAAGACAGTCTGACAAACACATCTGGATTGCAAAAACACGAAAAAGTAACTTACACAAGCAAATTCCAGATCCAACTGCCTACCTCTCGGAGGTGGTGCATGAGTTTGAACATATAGACGTAAAATTTCTGTAGTTTTTCTGTTGCATTTAAAGGAATTCTAGGTACTGTCTAAGAACTGTAGAATAGGAATAAAGGTACGGGTTGCACAAGGTCATTAAATAATACTGAATGTTACAGAAAGACTTTTCTGCCCCAATGCTCAGACTTTTGACGTCTCTATCACAGAAACGGTTTCTATGAGCATGTTCGGACAAGTGCACCTTTTTCGCTCCTTATGTCATTCCGGTTCTTTATTTACTAGGATGGGCTGCTACAGGCATACATGTACAAAAAAAAACCTGAGTAATAACAGAGGCAACCCCATGTTTCCAATGCACGGAATGAGATGGTGTACACAAATTATTTCCTGCAAGCATATCATCATGTATAGGAATTGAATCTAGAAGGTCAGTGTTCCATTTGTAGTGGCTGTTGAAATATCATCACTTAACATGCTCATAAACACAACTTCCACTGTCATATTACACACATACTATTGACAATAAAGGTGTGGCAGCTACATTTATTATTCTTGAACTAGGTTTGGCTACTTGTAACTGCGAGCTTTTCCATGATTTACATTTCATCATGTGCAAGTGAACGCAAGTGCGCGCACATGCGCGAATGCATGTGTGTGTGTGCATGCATGTGTGTATATATGTAAGAGTAAATCAATGTTTTTTCCCATTTGGAATATAACTATCGGAATATCTGTAGAAACATGATTCTGTTCTATCATGTAACTCGCATTCACATACAGAAAATAAATTATGGTCGTACGACAACCTTTGCAACACAGGTTGCATACCTGGCAGGCAATAAAGTGCACTCTCACATGTGTTTCTTCTCAATAGTTCCCATAAACATGTTGCGTGAAGGTGACTTGTATTATGCATTTGTGTTACATCTTTGAAAAGCAATACAAAATACCTAAATGTTACAAACACATTGGTAGGACTGTACCACCTCCTCGTTTTTCTCGAAGTTATACACCACAATAATGGCTGTGCAAATGCTTACGATCAATGTAATCATTCACAATACCTTTCTTACTGTCTGTTAGCTTTAATTTGCGTTTGGTAAAACGTCTCTTTGTAAGGGTGGATACCTCCCTTACAAGTTACTGTACGATATTTTTCATATGTAATGTTTTCTAACCTATTTTGGATAGAGTAACTGAGCACTTCCAAACACAATGTATGCAGTGTTGCCTATGCTCTCCTGTTACTCTTATTGCTTCAGCCAAAGCTTCGCGTGCATTTTTCACGAAAACTACAAGCCCTAGACAGTTGCAATAGGAGGACCATTTTTATTACAAAGCTCACATAACTCAATAAAACATTGTCAAATGTTCCACTATCCTGATGGCACAAACGTTTAGTCCACTTATAGGGTGGCCATGCCTATTCTTATAATAATGGCTAAAAGTATCAACCACCATTTGATGTGGATTTGAAGACTACTATAACACAAATCAATGTTCAGAGTATTGTTCTTATACATAATTCTGTTTACGATATTTAAAATAAATACGGTTTTCAAATTCAACATTCTGCCGCTCATTACTCCCACAATATTACACTTAGGTACAAAGTGTCCTGCATATATCCTGCATATGTCCTACTACTTCATTTTCCATAAGGAATCACCTCCTTGCATTTGTACTTTAAGTTCAAAATCCATCCCTTATACATGTATATATATAAGGGATGGATTTTGAACCCTCGATTCTCCCATTTCTTGGTGGTATAAAAAAAACTATAATTGCAAAAAAAATTTATTTCTTTAAATTTTGATTCTCTCAATATCCTAAATTATTTATTTTAATAAGTTACTTCTGCTGGTACAGGTATATTTATTTTATTGATTGGGTGGTGTTTAAGTTTTGTTTTACACTATTTTTGTGTCTATTAGACCAAAGCAACTTAAATTGCCATACACATTTCCTAATACATTAACTTTGAAGAAATGTTACACTCTGTTAAGACAATAATAATAAACTGGCGTAAAAAGTTTATTTGTAATATCCAAAATTTCAATTACAACAAAAGTTTCAAAATGCATTAAATAAAACACTTGTTTGTCAGTTTGTAATTCCTAGACACGTGCTGTTGTTAATGGCTAACATTGACAACTCATCACTTAAATAAATAAATCACTTTTGTTGGCCACTGATACAGTAAATATACTAATAATTACTTGCAATTTCCTTCAACTAACATTAAAATTAATCAGCTTTTTTTGATTCATGTAATGTGATAAATTTTGTTCTCACACATTATAAAATGGGGCCATACCATGAGACACAAACAACATAGGCTTATACCACGGTCGTAAAAGAACAGATCTGGACACTCGCCTAGCTACCAATGTAAATTGCTTGACCCCCTTATTTAGCTGCAGTTCGTCAAGTTACCAAGAATGTTGTACTTTTTGGCGCTGTAATCCGGGCCGTCGGACTCAAATTCCACCCACTTTTTTCCATTGTTTACATTTAAAGTAAATAAATATTTCTGGAGCCATGATTTAAAATTGTAAGCGAAGGAAGTATTTCATATAGTCATAAAAAATATGTTTTAATAAATTGTTTATCTTAGTGGGAGGGAAGAGGGCGGAGTTTGAACTCGACCGCCGGGATTACGGTGCCAAAAATGTATAGCATTGTTGGTAACTTTGATAACTGCAGCCAAACAACAAGGGGGTCAAGTTTCCAGGTGAGTGTCCAGACCTTTTCTTCTACGGCTGTGGCCTTTACACATACGAAATGCACATAAAAAATAATTGCACTCATGTGCATGCACTAATCAAATTTACATTCATAAATATACATTACAAATTTTAAAAAATTATTAGGCCTTAATGCAGACAGAGATTAATATTCCGTCTTAGACAAAACTTTTACAGCACTTGTATAGCATACAAACACACAAACAGCTCGATATCATGTTCAATGTTGGGACGGAAAGTTTCAAACAGTAATCACAATCCAACAATCCACTACCGTAATTCCTAAAATGTTTTAGAATGTCACAAAATAAATGAACGTGTTCACAAAGAAACAGCAAGCTCACTCAAAAAAATGTGAGTGCCGAACAGCTGATGTACTGATGACAGTCGGCTTGGTGGACTAGCACAACAGTGTTGCAGATCCAACAATTCCAGTTGCCACATCATCTACTTGACAGATACAAAGGCGTTACGTAGATATTCTCTATCAATCATCAAGAGTTAGCCAGCTAGCAACTGAATGCATCCCAGCAATAATCTCGGTTCACATTTTGAAGCAAATATATTTCACTTTAAACAACTCAAGTTGAAGATTTACCCTCCTCCAGACTAAGCACATGAGTTTTTATAACCGCCTATACACTCCACGTAGTCACATATGAAAACAAATTGGTTCACTGTGTATTTTATAAAAATACAAAAACACACTTAAGCAAAAAAAAATTTTGTTCACAGTTCACAGGCACAATTTTTACTGGATTCTGGTAAAAATTAAGTGGTGTTCATTTGTCTGAATTATGTCAAGATTTTAGAAGTGTGTGCGTGTTCCTTGGGACTGAAAGTGAGTGAAGTGGTGAAGTATTTCTGCATATCTGTCTGTGCCCAAAATTATGAAAGTTGTGAATTGTGTACTTCCAAAATTTCCCCTAGTGGGAAATCTTACAACACTAAAACCATCAAAAACTCTTATTAGAGAAAATGTACATCATGAAAGCATCCAATGCAAAGAAGGTGAAATCTGAATGTCATATTATGATTATCATCACTGTAGATTATCATCTTCTTAATATATTTAATGAACTGCAGCCATTTCAAATTTCTTCAAACTACCTAAAATCTAAGAAATCGAGAAAAATATGGCTAGAATCACGACTCAAAGCATTCAAATAATATTGCTAGACTCGAAAGAAATATGGAATCATCCAAAAGCACCTTTTTATTATATATTGTCATTTAAGAATGCTCCTAAGTCCTGTGTTTTGCACCTAAGACATACAGCATACAGCATAGGCAATAGTGCGTTCAAGTGTTTATTTTGTTGCGTTTCTTGAATTGTTGATGGTGCACATTCAACGTTACCTACATATTTCTAACTCATGATACCATTGTTTTGTGTACTCTATCGCTATAGCTTCATTTGTGATTTGAAAGAAAACTATGAGTCCAAGACTATTGCAACAAGAGGACCTTTTTTGTTAGACAGGTAACATTTCTTAATAAACCATCTTCAGATGTTACAAAATCCAGGCGGTAAAAAACTTATATGCGACTAGAGGGTAGCCACCCCTGGTATTTTCATAAGGGCGGAAGGTATCAACCAACATTCGCTGTTGGTTTGCAGAACCCAATAGCATTAAGCAATGCTGAAAATATTGTAGTTTTATGTCAATTAGTTGCCTATATTTTGGGAAAATACTGTTTTAAAATTCAATGTTCAGAGGCCCATTACTCCCTTAATATTGTGTTTAAGTGAAAATTGCAACATATGTTTTCGTCATAGTTTTTCGTGAGGAACACGCAAGCGGAGTTAGTCCCCTTATTTAAGAAACATCCTGTATACATGTACACACATAAACACGTGTGTGCACACCCACACATGCATGTGTCCACATGCAAATGTGCAACAACACACACACACGTTCCCACACACAGACATGCACCCATACACACATGCAACGCATGCACACACCGACCAATATAGATGCGCACCCACACACACGCACTCACACACACGCACGCACACCCACATGCACCCACACACATACACGCACCCACCCACATACACACATGCACCCACTCACACCCACATACACCCACCCACATACACACATGCACCCACACACACGTTCACGTCTACATACACAAAGTGAGGCACATAAAGTGTTACAGAGCAATAGCACTCAAACTAGTGATCATATACACAAATGTTACAGACAAAAGTTTCAATGTTCGAGAAGGCAGTCATATTGGGCCACCTAATTTTTTTATCAGTGGAGGCGCTGAAGCTAAGTCAAGATCAACTCCACTTTGTTAAATGGAACTTGCATTATTTTTAATGACATTACTACCAATTTGACGACAAATTCAGCGACCTAAAACACAAGGTCATTTAGTCATGCACCTTCACGAGCAATATTAAATTCGGTTTTTCACAGTGTACAAAATGCCTTGAAGTACGAATGTTCAACATGCCTTGCCGACCTCCGTAGCATAGTCAGGCTGCAGTCTACGGAGCAAGAGGTCCTAGGTTAGAGTACGGCACAGGTATGACTGTTGTATTGTTCCTTCATCTCACTTCAACCTAATTGGCTCTTGAGACCTCATTAACGAGCTGTAAAACCCACTGAACTCACCTCACCTAAACAGACTTTAGCCATAATATCCACTTTTCTTCAGCAGAACGTGGTAAATTTTACCATTACTCTTGAAATCTGCATTTCCAGAGCATTTTGTTTTCAGAACAATGCCTCTGAAATTATTATGATTAAATACCAACAGTCATTTTTAACATCACCATAAAATCCTCAATCGCATACCACAGCACCGACACTAGGACCCAGTACTAATATTACAAAATGTTTATGCTTTCACCAAAACAAAGAAAACTTCCATTGTGACGTATTCAAATACACATCATTGACTAGCAACAGAAAACAGATTATTTATTTTGAAAACACTTTTATTGCTGTTATCTAGGAATGTCTAAAATATATTGACTTATTTTCTTCCGTTGCTAATTTCTTTACTTTTGATAACAGTTTATTTTTTACACACCGTGCAATTATTATTTACAAACAAGAATTCACATCAATAGGTAAACTTTATTCTTAGTCATCGGTCAAAAATAAGCCAAACTAATTCTCTTATGATCAACTTGCACCATTCAGATTTCCTTACGAATTTGTAGACTGTACAAGACCTCTCATACACGTTAAATTTGAAACAATAACTGTTTAAAATAGCTGCAGTAATACTAAACATCGAAGGTAAAATTATGAACACCACCACCACATTGTCTTAAATCCATCGATGCTGTTAAAATTATTATGAGCTATGTATACTGATACAGTCATACGTGGACAAAAGCACGATAGTCACGGAAAAAATTCCTTGGATACTGCAGTAAGCAATCAAATTCTATTATGGCCTAAGCAAAGGACTATGTCAGACAGCAAGTGTTCTGACAACCATTTCTACCGAACTTTCTGTTTGATTTCTATTTTGGGGAGATTGCTATGTTAAGTTCAGTTCCCTTTTCTTCCACTACCTTTACCTTGTAAATTAGTTTATTACTTACTTCACAGTCAGATACAAGGAAAGTTAGAATCACTAGCACACTGCCAAAATCATAAACATGGCAATTAAAATCTCAACAAAGATTGCCAGTACAAAATTTGAATTTCAAAATATTGTCTTAACTAACAAATTAATGACCAAAAAATGTCATGAACTCTGTTTTTATGCACCAACAGTAAAAATGAAAACTTTTTTTTACAATCACAGCCTTAGATTAGTAAAAAAAAATAATTTAAACATAACAGTTAATTAAAGGCATGAATATTTAATCACTATACACAGTAATTCTTTCTTCCTCTGTAATACTGTAGAAGCTGTTCACACACCCAAAAATAAATAATAAGCATAATTTATTTCATGGCTTTCATAAATATTATAGTTTTTGTTACCAAGGCTGTGGAATGAATGCATATTGTTCTAACCTTGCGGTTTAAGATGATAAATTCGCCAGTGGATAAGGAGTGAATTTCCTGTCCACTAACTAGCTTTTGACTAAGTAACACAAAATCCATTCTTTGTGATAAGAGTATGAACATTACAAATACAAAATAGGTTACATCATAATGCAAGTAGATTATGTTGAAAATTGTTTATATGTATAACACATTACCTCAACAAATATTAACTAGTTCAAAGTTCTGATATGTTAATCAAAATTTAAAGAGAAATCAATACAAGGATGAGTAACATTCATATACAAATTGCATATTACAGTAGTTTGTAAATCAACAAATACTAAGGACATTCAAAGTTACAGATTCACTTACCTGTGGAAAAGGGAATCTAACTGAGCTATCCACATCCCCATTACAATCTTGAAGTCTGCTATTACCCACTTCTAATGTTGCAAGTGTTGTGTAATTAACTTTGGTTCTACCATCACTACTCTGCATCTTTCTTGTTTCAGTTACACTTTCCTCACCTAGATTTCTATTGACACAACACACCTTATCATCCATTATATCACCACTTAATTTCTTCTCAATGTTAACTTGCAGTTCATCAACCCTTCCTATTTCATCAACATTTCTACTCTCACAACTTAAGTCCTGAACTGTTCTATTTCTGTCACCAGAAATATTAAAGTCTCCCAATTCTATTACCATAAAGTCATGTTTCGGCACTGAATGACATGGAACATCACCACCTAAGGAAGCTATGTTTGTATCAACAGGTGGAACAAGTTCCTCATTAGGTACATGGGAGGAACAGTAGTTAGTCTTATCTTTACGTTTAACTGACACTGCAGTTTTTGAGAAAAAATTTCTAGACTCGTCAGAGTGGACAGTAGACTTTGGTGTAAGTTCAAAACCACTTAGCGTAAAAATTCCACCTCCTTGCACACCACCAACATTCACATTGCTTGGAAGTGATCCTCCTTCTCGTTGCCTTGCACTCACACTTACACCATCCCTACTACAGCTGTTTTTCTTGGTTCTGCGACGGCTGCTTGCACCAACATGTCCTACAAAATACAACCAGCATATGAGTAGCAGAAAAATAAACATATTTCACACACCAGTCAAGTATGACTGAAAACAGAAACAAAACAAAACGTAATTAAAAAAAAGAGAAAATTTTGACAGTTAAAACTAATCATAATCAACTCTTAATTATCAGCAGATGATTTATCCTAACATATACTTGTAAAAATTAGTGAAACACAAAAATTTACTGGCAATATTGTGACCAAATATATAACTATACAGCTTTATCTATCACAAGTTTATAATGCAGTGTTAATTTTTGAATGGTTCAGCTGTGGCACAAAGCTACAAGCTGGCAATACCACCTGACAAGTAGCAGCTGTCAGTAATTCCACCAGTCTGCCACTGTGTCATACCTGCCTACTCTCCATTGCCACATTCTCACTTACTAGTTTTTTTTTTTGTATGAGCTATGTGTGAGAGTTGAGAAAATTTGGGTTCGTAAATTTTTCACTATTTACAAGTCACATTTATTAAACAAAGTAAATAGTGTTAACATTAAAACAAACACAGCAAATAATAACCAGGCAGCTGCAAGTTGCATACAACTCTCTGTTACAAAGGCATCGCTGAATCGAGAGTTCAGGACATACAAAATAGCAAGAATTCCACTTCCCAAGCAGATTTGCTATCATGAAAAAAAAATGGATGGAGAAGCACACTAATTGACAACTGCAATGTGAAAAGGGAAATAAGTGAGTCAGAGGGAGAAGGAAGAAATGATGCATCTACAAAAAAACTACCTTTTCTGTGTTGCAAAACATGCTAAAAGGATTGGTTGGAATGGGACAAGGGGTGGGGGGGCGGTTGTTTGGCAGTGTTATATCTTTGCTCGATTAGGCCTACGCACACCGACACTCGTGTTGTTTACACTCACGCCATTGTCATCACTCCCGGACAACTACGCTAGTCTAAACAAGTACTCTACAACAGGCAGCAACAAATATGTGATGCACAACAGAGACTATCTTCTTTTGCAGTCACTACGGGTTTGAAATTCTCCCGTCTAGAGGATGGTAAGCGGAGATAAGGCAGCCATATTGGTGAGATACTGTGATGACAAGCAGAGATAGGCAGACATATTGTCGAGCTACTGTTCAACACAAATAAAAAGGACCAGCTTTAACACACAATGAGAGAGATAGTTCAGATGCTTTAAAAATTTGTAGTTCAGTGAAGGTCTTACTTTATGCATTCCTATTTGCTAGTCTTTCCTACAATTACTTTAAATAAAAATGTTGACATGATAAAGATTCTCACAATTTTAGTTTTTGTAAATATACATACTGCAAAATTTTCCATTCAATAACACCAGTATATTTTAGCTCTTTGCAAAAAAAATTGTCACATGTGTTAAAATATACGATTTGCTGATGGACGTCACCATTGTTTGCAGTTATTGTTGAACATGTGACCTAAAAATCACTACAGCTTAAAATATAGAGTTCAATGACCTGTTTTCGTTAAAATAACGCTTTGGTCTCATGGATTTATCACACTCTTCAACATGCTGTTACGAGAGTAATACAGCCATAAATGCAGCCGAGGGTGGGGCAAGTTGCTGGATAATGTTTTAACATCATCTCGAGCCGAAAACACAAAAGTTTGCAAAAATGGAGCGCGCGAGAGCTACCACAGTGAGTGACAAAGTGCTGGCCATCCATACTGGGCTTTGAAAGTGTCAGGCAAGAAGGTCAATAGTATAGAGGGTCGATCAGCTCCGGTGGAGACAGGGTATCCAGGAGGGCACTAGCAAACCAATGTTCCATCCCCGATATTCGCAGTGAGAAACTTACGCAACATGCGTAATTAAGTCTCCATTGAATTGGCTTTGGGCATTTTGGGCTCATTCATTAACTTGCACCATTAAAGGCATCAAAGAGTCCAAGGTCTAGTTATTGCAATAAAGTGGGTTTCACGAGCTATTGGAATTACCAGTTCTTAAACCCCTTACACAGCTCCTCTACTGCTTCCTGCTCAGCATGTAAAAATATATAATTGTTTAATACCTCTTAACTGCAAGAGGGGTTAAGGTCACAACACTGACAGAGGCGCCAGTTCATTCCCACCTCTTGCAGGAAGTGTGATGGCCAACCAACCCCTGGTAATATAATAAAATTAAAAGCACACTAGTCGCAAAAACAAAATTAAAATTTATTTATTGCACGTAGTGAGATAAACTGAATGGTTTGAAAGCATAGAATGTATGCTGTGTGTGTAATGCTTTGGCACTAACGCAAAGTGTTTATAATAACATACTACATGAATGAGTGCAAAAGCTTTATTGTAGGGTCTGCAAAAAAAGTTGAAGAAAACTTTAGATTTATCAAATATACAAAAAAATTTAGAGTAAGCAACAACCAAGTGCTGCAAGATTTAATAGATTGATGCAAGCAGCAGACAATTTAATTTAACACAACCCAGACGTCTCACATGAATGAAATGTGTGATAAGAAGGCTTGTAGCTAAGCTAATGCGAAGAGTGTTAGTGCCATCATTGACAGATGAAGCAGACACACACGAGTATTCAACTGTCAATGAAAGAGCAGGTGAACTTGAAAGTCTATCGGTCAAGGGCAATAGTGCTTATTTAATGCAGAGAAAGTTTATAAATTAGTTTTGTGAAAGGGTAATAGACGAACCTGAAAACAAGTATAATAACTGGCGTTAATGAATTTGATAACCACCTGAAATGTTATTCGAGGTTTTAAAATTACTGGAACAAAAATAGGCTACGTTTTACCTACATGATAAACATTTTGCTAAAAGCTACATCTACAGTGAATTCTTTAAAAGTATTATGTTTATATTTAATTATGATATAAGTTTTAATAGTTGACCGAGATGCCATCAGTCGAGATTTCATACACAGGTAAACTTAAATGAATCGTCATTACAGCAAAAGGAGACAAATTTCAAACACCAAAAACTTAAAATTTTGACTAACCTACCCTACCCATTTGAATTTTCATAGCGCCTAAGATGGCAACAAAAGTTGTAGATACAAACACAATAGCAGAGGTACCACAGTTTACTACTATGCTTTTAGGAAGCATAAAAAATTTTTGTTTGTAGGGAGAGAACATGAGGATGAAGATGAGTTCTTAACCTGTAAGTGACAAACAAGTAGGACAAGAAGAAAAAATATAAGAGAGTAAATGTTATGTGATGGATTCTCCTAAAATGTGTACAAAAACCCCATAGAAGAAAACAGAAATCAGGAAATGTGCTGGCAAAATTTCAAGACTAGGTTAACAAAAACATTTCAGCACGTACGTTGACAGCAAACAAATATTGAAGAATTATTTTATTCTAAGAAACAAAAAGTAGTACGGAAAGCTGTCAGGCGCACACTGAGGACGTGGTAAACTACAGATAAAATACAAACATGCAGGAAAATTAATTTTTATAGGTATATAATTTGAAAGTCACTTTTGCCATTCTACGCAGACAAAATAATAGGACTAGAAAACACACACTAGAACAACAAGTCAACAATGTAGAAAGAGTGGAGTTCGGCCATAAGATGTAAACACAGTGTCTGGAACAGTAGTATAATTAAAGTAAATGTTACGATAGAGAAGGAACTTGAGAAAGTTAAAGAGCAAACAATGAAATTACTAGTAGCAAAACAAGCAGTAAACGAGTTGAAGAGACAGCTAGAAAATTAAAAGTAAAGAAAGAGGCAGAAACATAGATCCCTATAGATATAGGGGTAAGTGAGAGATTTTGGTCAGCGCTCAACATCAAAGTCTTTAGCACTGGTGAGGTGTGATATGAGGTGAGTATGGAGCAGTGCCAGAATAAAAGGGCGGGGGAAATGGCAGATCCCCGAGAAAACCCGCCACCAACGGCATCGTCCGGCACGATTCCCACACGCAAAAATCCGGGGACTGACCCCGCCGAGAATCAAACCAGATCACCTTGGTGGCAGGCCGGAGGCCTGACCGCTCAACCACCGCTGCCCCCTCTGTAGATATAGGTATGGGGTTAGGGATCGAGAGGGCAAGTACAGCTACATGCTGCACGGGGATACCAGTGAAAAGAGATTTAAATGAGAAACCCAGTAATCGCTATTGAAAGAGAACAAAGACCTAGGTTTTATGATAATGACAGAAAATACAATGCTAAGGCAAAGAATCAAAACCAACAACACATAAGTGATAGATAATACAAAGGTGGGTCGAGTGAGTTGCAATGTTAAGACCAAAGGTCAGGACACAAATTAAGAAAGGAAAATCAGGGAATGTAACACATATTTCGCAAATAGTGTCACAAATTTTAAATATAAGGAACAATAAATATATGCAGGAATTGTAGGTATGAAAGCAGTACCAGATAGTTTGTGTTTTAGCATGGCACCAATTTCACACATAGTTTCAAGAGGAAAGAGCAAGGTGATGCATGACCAAAATCTCAGATACACTTTAGGAAAACCAGTTTGTGGGTCAGTAAAGGCATATAAAAACACATACACAAGAGGTAGTAGGTCAGGAAAACCATGATATATCCGGCTTAACAAGGAACGAGGCCTTGATGAGGTATTTCAGGCATGCAAGCAGGATGAAGACCGTAATCACAACACCAAAATAAATGTTCTACAAACAGGCATCAAGCAAACAGTAGAGAAGGAAACAATTACGCCAGTGTATAAGGAAATTAAAGTGTAGGACAGCATAGTGAAGGCAAATGACTTACGTGCACTCTGCTTCTATTCAGGCCACCCCACTTAAAAGTTTCCCGTGTTTCCACAAGACACGGAATTTAAAACACACATTACAGTAAGATTTTGTAAGTTAAAAAAAACTATAGTTGGCACAGTGCAAAGTGTTTATAAAAAGAGAAGTGTTCACAAGCAACAAGGCCGAGCCAAACAAGAGAGCGCACAGTAAGCAGAATGTTGGTGACATTCAACCCACAAAGGAGGCGCTGACAGACAAAAACCAACCACACACTGAGAACAATATCTGACCGTAACTATGGCCACACAGCAGCGCGTTCAAAACACGAAATCACAAGAACTTACACACCCAGAGTTCTGGTCAATGTGAAGAGGCATAAGAAATACTGCACATTACTAGACACAGGATGTGATATGTTGTTTGTTGCATCAACTATCCTAACACAAACACTAAAACCTGTCGTGAAACAGTTTACACCTGTAGGGGCAAAAGAAGAAATTTATGTTTCTCCTAATAAAGTGGATATAAGTATTGACATCTTAGACAACATCATTCAACAAGAATTTCTCATTAACAAAATTTTAAAGTAGAGATATACTTTCAGGAGTACCTCATGAAAAGATACTCAGTTGTAACATTTTTAAATCATAGCAAAATGTGTATCAACACTCTGGACACATGCTCACATCGTATTGTGCTGTGAAGTCACCGCCTCATCCTGCCTGTTTCATATTCCTGCACCTAACGCTAATCCTTTCTACCTTAACTACTCCCGCACATGTCAGTGCACTCCAACCTGACAAAAAGAATAATATATTAAAGCTTACCTAAACCTTCCTTGGCTTTCCTTTGCTTACAGAAACCATGGCAGGGATATTTAACGGAATACTTTCCTAAGAGACGTCTTGCCGCCTGTAGGCGTGCCACACGCAGCACAGGAATACAATGAGAGGGAGGAACCAATCCTTGCGTCCACGCTGTCATTCATTAGGCCAATCACAACAGACCATCCCGAGAATTGTATAAAAGAGAGAGCACGAGCCACCGAGTCATTCGCGATCTGATTGCCACTCACTCAGTAACAGTACACCTGCTACAACTGAAAGGTTCAGTTCTGCTGCAGTAGATTCCTCTACCATCACCACTCCTTCAAGCTACAGGTCCAGAATCTGAAGACCAGCTACCACCGCATTCCTTCCAGAAACGCCCATCACGACCGTGAGATCCTTCTACGCCAGCTGTCCAGCTTCGCCGACCAAGAGCCCATTTCCAAGGCGTCGTCACCTGCATCAACCACTCTCCTCATGGAAACTAGTGCTCTTTGGTTACACTACTACCCGTCCTTCAGGCTTTTAGGTACAGGATGTTCCATTTTCCATTGTTGGCGTATGCCAATAAATCACGCAGCAACCTTAGAACTATTTTCTCTTCACTTGCCATACCTTCCTGCTCCATTGTTGACAAACCAATCTATCTGTAGGACAACTGTGACCCCCGCTACCTATAGCATCGCCACGGGAGTTTATCGGCTAGTCGTAAGTGTACCATAGTCTGGGAGAAGAAGTAAGCCGCGTGCCTTCCAGGTTTTCTCATTAACACCCTCTGAAGGTAGCAGGACTACACTGTGCTCTTTCCAAGAGGTGTTGGGTTTTGTCTTGTCTGGGAGAGGTGAAAGGCATAGGGACATGCTGAGGCGCACTTCTAGCGCTCTTCTACAAATCTGCCTGCCCAGCGCCAATGCTAGTTCCGTCGCATCATGGCTTTGCATGCCACATTGGGCGATCCTATGGGATACTGGATATCAATATTCTATCAGCCATACTGTTTCTACATCAGCCATATTGTTTCTACATCAGCCATACTGTTTCTACATCAGCCATACTGTTTCTACATCAGCCATACTGTTTCTACATCAGTCATACTGTTTCTACATCAGCCATACTGTTTCTACATCAGTCATACTGTTTCTACATCAGCCATACTGTTTCTACATCAGCCATTTTGTTTCTACATTCATCCGAGCCACAGTCAGGTAATGCCTAAGAGGTCACGTAAGAAGTTAAGAGCCAAGCAGGAGTTCACCAAACTTGTACAGAGGGCACTGGAGTTAAGGGAACTTGAGACAGCGGTGTACTGGATCCAGAGGGAAGTTTCTGCTGTCACACGAAGAGGCACCCTACTCAACGGCTACTCCATTATCCGACTGGCACTGCAGTCACCCAGTGGATCAGCTTTATTTGGCACACCCTCATCCTTATCAGTTCCCATCTCAAACCAATCCTTGCCTTGTGAACCCTCACCAACGCAACTCCTAACCTCAGCACCTTTGTGCTCTCCCGTCTGGGGGATCAGCATCCATCCCCATTGTTGCCACTTCTTCTCATCCACATTCAACTACACCTGCTGTAGAGACACAACCACCAGTGCAGCGCTAGTTTTCCTCGCTGTAATATTTTTACATGGTGGGGAGAGTCCAACAAGGACGACCGCGGTCTACGCTTTGGGAGAGTATCCTGGAAAGCACACTGTCACACTGACATTGTGCCCTCGCCAGCAGGCTAACCAATCCCCACCGGCATCCACTTCTTGCAAAAAAAAAATTATCTGCAGGTTTAATTACTTACAAACATACCAGAAGAGACACGGGTACCATATAGCAGATGACATTAGGATCTAACTGAAGAACAAATAAATAATAACTCTTCGTAATTATGAAGACAGGTTTGCAAACAGCCTATTAGATTTGTCAGAATCAAAAAATTTTGAAATTAAATTAAAGATGTCTGGTAAACAAATTAACTGTAGGGCGTACAGAATCAATCCCAAAATCAGAGAGGAATTGAGTAAACAAGTTCATGAAATGATATAAGCTGGAATCACAGAAAAACTAATTCGCTCTATGCAGCCTCGAGTTTAGTAATAAGAAAGAAACATGGGTGAAATAGATTTTTAACAGATTTCAGACAGCTATTTTTGGGCCCTCTATAGGTGGAACACAGCCATTGCATACACAATGATACTTCATATTTACGTTCTCAATTACATTTTCCCATGATATGCACTTTTTTCTTCAGGTCCAGATTGTTTGTCACATTTAGTGCAATGTTAAAATTTTCCGCTGTTTACATTTTCCGCCACCTGAAGAAAATATAAAGACAAGGTTTCAGAGTCGCAGATGACTAAGAAAGGACCTCAAAACTTGTTTGGAAATACAACAGAGAAGAAACACCACAGCTTTGATCACATGCAAAGCCATAGAAAAATGACTGTGATCGCACGTAAGGCATGCGCTCACAGCACAATAAATCGTAGACGCAGCATAAGAACTGCCGCCACTAGCCATTTTGATTGTCTTGAACACTACTGATTGTTGTATTCACATTACATGCATTTGTCTTTGTTTATAAGTGCAAATAATGGTAACTTAAACCTAAAATATGATATTATATGATGGAATAGGTTTTATTATAAACAGTTTCGTACAAAAACAATTTCCGTTTTAGTGCAGTGTGTTTATATGGTTCTATAACGATAATGGAATGGAAAAAATAGTTACAACATTTTCAATAATAACGAAAATTCAAAATCACTGAGAAGTTCGACGAATTCATTGGAACATGTGTTGATATATATTATTTATTGAATTTACAATGCTGAATAATGCTAAGCAAACTGCAAAAAAGTTAATAAATACATAAAAACCTCTTTAAAATATAGGTGTATGTGTCGAAATCTTCCCATAACAATATTTTCAATTCCATTTTTTGTGCCAGAATATAATCAATGCATTGCTTGCATGCATTAGATGACTGATTTTAGTTTCATTTTACCTGTAGCGTGTTTCTTAAATAACATGAAAATAAAAGTACTAAATAAGGTAGCTGAATGAGTTTCTTTAGATTTTCCTTCAATTACATTTTTCACCATTTACACTTTTTTATTCAAAAATTTTTTGAAAGACTAGCAGAATTTAATGTTAAAAGTAAATACAAAAAAGTGTTCATTTTCTCAGTAGAAGATAAAAATTTTACAACATTGCATAACGCCAGATGAGCTAGTCGCTGATCCAGAAAATATTGAGGCGATAAAATAAATGGTTCGCCCAGCAAATGTGAAACAGCTTAGGAAAATTTTCAGGAATGACATCTTAGTTGTGAAAATAGATATAAAATTACGCAAATAAAAATGTACAATTAACCAAACCCTGTGTAGTTTAAATGGCAACAGGAGGCTTTTACAAAGGCCAAACATTCCCTTCAGAACTTGCCCATTCTACGCAAATTTGAATAAAACCAAGCCACAATTCATGCATGTGATGCATCACAGACTGCCATAGGAGCAGTACTCATGCAAAAATGAGAAAATAATGAAGAGATGTAGTACCCTACGCATCAAAAAAGTTGTCTACAAACAAGACTAGGTAGTCAACAACAGTAAAAGATTTAGGGACATTAACATATTTCTGAAAATACTTTAGACACTACTTGCATGGTAGAAAATGTATACTTGAAACCAAACAAGTGGGTTTAAGATTTCTAAAAACATGGCCAAATACAATTTGACCATGAAGAAAATGGCAATAACACTCGTGGAATAAGATTTTGAAGCAAAAAATATTGCTGGTAGTAAGAACATCTTGCAAGACGCATTGAGCAGAGTAGACAACAGAGGGAAGGCAAAATTAGAAGATATCAAAATCAATGACAAGAAATACTACATTAATAAAGAATAAAAGTTCATTGATAACACATACAAGGTATTATCAGAAGTAATAATGCAAAAGAGCGAAAGAAAATAAAGCAGCTGCAAAAAACATAGGTAGGCCCTCCTAACTAAACGAACCGTAAGACATATTTCCAGGAAAATTATTCAGGCACTTTAGATAAAACGAAAATAACAAAGAAAAGTGTAGAAGGGCAGGAAGAACCAATTATGTCACTACTTTAAATCTATAGCAGAAAGTTATCAAGTAAACATAGAAACAATATCCGAGGATGAGAATGATAAAGTAAAAATAACAGTTATAGAGCCACTATTAAATGTACAAATCTTCAAAATCCACAACCAAAACACTACACATTATATCCACAAACAGAAATACATTAAAATAGAATGAGACAAGGAACTTTTCTTGTATCCACTTACAAAACACCACCATATCACCATTCCAGGGAGGGTATCAAAAAGAAACCCACATACAAAAATTAAAAATGTTAAGAGGTATTAAAACACCACAAGGAAATATCAGTCACTGTAAATTGAATAATTTACCAGCATACAAAACAGGGCAAAATCAAATTAGTTCTATTTCCACAGAATTCAGAGTAAAATTTTCAAGTATGGGTTGGAACTTCGTATTCTGACAGAAACTACGTAGTATTATTCCCTTAATGTGCCATAGCAGAGGATCTATTAGAGATAAACAGTCAAATACAATTAAAAGGTATCAGAAACACATGAAAAATACAACAAACATAGCTGCCAACATCAAGGATTCAGAAATAGTACAATTTTCTAAAAGAGCAAAATTGTGAGTAAACGAGTCACGGCATTTCGAGTGTTGTGTATATGTAAATGCCATCGGACTAAAACACTGGTTATTTTTTAAACAAAATACTACACTGTAAACATATCAAAATGTTGTATGCAAAATATATTAAGAATATGCTGAATAATTAATAAAATTATCCAAAATCTTGACTACTTTTGTGTGTTGCGATCATGGTTAAGCCACCCTAGGGCTATTACAAAGAAAACAAACTTAACAGGGAAATTACTGAACATATTTTACAGTAGGCTTACTTTGTTCTACCATAAATACTGTTCATAATTTTAATATTCATACAAATTTAAACAAACCTGGTGTAGGTGGTTTTGGTTTCTGCAAGTTTACAAACTTTACCGATTTCAATACACTAATAGATAGGCCCCTACTTTACTATTACTGGTAACACTGCTTTTAAAAACTCTTTTACAAATCCAAAATGCACGAAAAATTCTTACAGAGTGCAAATTAGGCAATTTAATCAAACTTGGCACATCTAACCACAACTCTCCGACACTGCAAATACTATGGATTTGAGGAATAAATTGTACATCGTTGAACGTGCAGATGTGAGAGTATTTAATCTCTTATACAATATTAATAACACATACTATAAATTTTTTGAACAGTTTTAAACATCCACACAGCTTGGTAACTATATAAAAACGTAATTGTAAAAACTGCAAAGTTGTATTTCCCAGATATGAAAGTTGCAATATTCGTACGTTTTACGACTACTAAATATGTGACGTCGATACAAGTACCGGCACTTAAATATGCCGCCACAATAACCAAATGATACATTTAAGCTTGGCAAAAACCATGTTTACAAACACTACGCAGTTACGATGTGCGCTTCAATATTTGCTGGAAAAATAAGAATAAATCGATAGTTTCTTTTGATGCGCGTTCATGCGCAATTACTAGGTTATACGGAAACAGTAAACTGGAAAGCCACTTGAAATTAAAACAGTCTCGAGACTTTCGTTTGCACTAGTCATGGCGGCCATTTAGCCAGGAAGATAACTACAATTGATTGAGCGTGTTCGGCAAAGTTCAGGTTACGTTTGTACGATGCATGAATAATACGGTACTCTGCAGTGAATAATATAGTACAATGGCTATAAATGAAGCACGCTAGTTCCCGAAACTACGGTATTACAGTTTCCTTAATTATATACAACTCTGCAAGTCAGATCTACATACCACATGTTTGGTACCGAAATTATGGGATTTCAGTACCAGATTTCTTAACATGAATCAACCAAACAGGGGAGGGGGGGGGAAATTGGAAAGCTTGAAAATAGTACAATAATTCACATGAATTGTTCAACCGTACAGTAGGGTACGAAATTGTACATTGTACGGAAAAATAGTAACAGTTGGCAGCTATGAACAAATGATGCCAACAGTGTACAAATTTAGGGAAAAATATTCGTAAGTCACAGACTTCAGGAAGGTAGCTATTGAACAGAACACAAAAATTTTAAAACCTATAAAAAAAAAATTCTGGAAACATTTACCAAACACAAAACTAAAACATTTTGTCACAAAAACAGGAGAGTATTAAAGCAGCCATTATGTTAAATGATACCTAATCTTTATTACATAAATTTACTTTCTCATGTAAAAATTTAAGTGAGGCAATATTAAAGAGTACTTATCTACATCATCATATAGCAATAAATACAACAGAAAAGTGCAAAACAGTATGTCTTAGTTCTACACACAATAATAATATCACACCACCGCACGTGGATAGAATTGAGATTCATTTGTGTGCTTGCGCGTTATTTCACAGAAAAACAAATAGTGGAAGCCACCAACTTAGGTGATACATGAATACCATGGCTAACAGACATACAAACAGTAATACCATTTCACTGGATAAAAAAATAAAGAACTAGGCAGTTACAATTAACATCAGGCAAACACTTAGAGACGCTATTAATTAATCGTTGGACACAAACTGGAAAATACTAAACTTACTCTATGAAACAATGCCAGACTTCACGAATGGGCGCACAGCAAGCGATGGCACAATCTCCATGGCGCTGTCAATAACTTATGTTTCTTATATCAGTAGCTGTACAATATTAAGTATGGCATTAGAAATAATCATCCTTTAAATAAAATTTAAGCAAATTTCCAACATTCTAAAATTAATCTCATCAAACAGACGTGCCTAGGATAACAACACCTCCAGGACAAACTGTGCGAAAAACGTGTGTGGTACCAGATATTAAGTTTCCAGCAGGCAAAAAGACGATGTGCTAAGAAGCCGGCCGGCAGGAGAAGGAAATATCTTGCCAAGTACCTAGAAACACTTCTGTGCACAGAAACTTAGTCGAGTAACGCAATTTACCATAATTACATATACGGTAGCTGCGATTAATGTGAATGTACAAATATGACGTAACTCATAACTCTAATAATACACAGTACTACTGGACATCCCAGCAAATAGACATTACAAAGACCATATCTGACTAAGGTCAACTGAAGATTTGGATACATTCACTCCCAACAGAGCGCTGGAGTCTTATAAGCCTCAATGAGCCAATCTACAGGTGGGTGTGAAGAAAACATATCAAACGATGAATAAAGTTCATAAAGATGCAGTTTAATCACTGATGGGTTGTGTTGTCGAAATTTGTACGAGTAAACTGTAAGTTTATTAGTTGAAGATTGTAAAAAGAAATTCAAGAAAAATTTTATGACTGTATGTACGAAATCTACCAGTACAATCATAAGATAAAACTGATTAGGAATACATAAATCACATAAAAGGTAACATGTAGAATACACAAACTGTCGCCATTAGGTACACCAGAACTACCCTCTCCAAACCCACACCCCAGGTAGGGCTGTAACTTAACATTATATGATTATAGAGTGAGTGAAGAGGTTTTGGTCAGCGCTTAACATCGTTGTCTTTAGTGCTGGTGAGGGGTGATATGATGCTAGTATGGAGTAGCACCAGAATGAAAGGGCGGGGGAAACGGGAAATCTCCGAGAAAACCCGCCAACCAGCAGCATCGTTCGGCACGATTCCCACATGCGAAAATCCGGGGACCGACACTGCCAGAAATCAAACCCGGATCGCCTTGGTAGGAGACGAGAGGTCTGACCTCTCGGCCACCATGGCCCCGGCATTATATGATTAGAAACGAAAGTGGGAAATACAGCGCCGACCATTTAGGACAATCATCTTTTGTAACACATAGCGCACAAAAAACCAAATTTTAAAATCAAATGTAGTAATGTAAAGTAGCGCCCTATGGACCTAAATGTGTAAATGATTAATGCTAAATTTGACTGAAAGATAATAGTCAAATAATTATAAAACTGCTTACACCCAAACCCAATTTGTCGCTACAAGAAACAAAATGGGCAGAAAAAGTCTTACGCAAGAGTGTCACTGCTTCGGTCAACACAGTCTACTGCAATCACTCAGGGCAAGGGATGGGCGCAAGGCCTTCGTACCACACCAAACAGTCCATGGCCACACTTCCGTCCTTCATGGCCACACTTCCGTCCTTCATCATAATCATAAAAGAGGCAAACGAGGACATCATCTCAACTTGACAAAGGGAGTTATGTTAAAAGGGTAACGTAGCATGAAACACAACAGACGGCTGCTGGAGCATTTTTTACCATCATTTAGAGCCCCAACTAACGAAAACAGAGTACAAGAGAGCCTCCACAGGAAGAGACAAAGTGCAGCCTATCCATGCTGGACTTCGCTTCTGGATAGAGGGTCGTCAACAACGCCTAGGGTCAGTCGGCTAGAGTGGAGGCAGGGTATCCAGGAGGGCACTCGCAGGTGAGTGTTCTGTACCCAGTATTCACAGTAGGAGACTTCCACGCGATGAGTTACGTACGGGCTCATTCATTAGCTTGCGTCTTTACAGGCATCAAAGAGTCCAAGGTCTAGTTATTTTAATAAAGTGGCTTTCGCGAACTATTGGAAATACCAGTTCTTCAACCCCTTAGATTGCTCTTCTACTGCATCCTGCTCACTGTGTAAACGTAATATTACTGTATAAGACCTCTTAACAGCAACAGGTGTGCTGGGACAGCACCGACTTTGAAGCATAATAGACAAATCTCCAGTTTCTGCTATTGTGTGCCCCTGAATTGTCAGAATTCTCCGCCAAGGCTGTGACGTCAGCTAACGGTGTTGTACTGTGACGTCTGAACTGTGTAGTGCGCATGCCTCGCCGCTTCGTCGGAGCTTGGATGTCTTCGGTTGTCTTCGTGTCCCAACCTTTGGCCGGCCTTCCCTTCCTTCTTCCCTCCTCCAGCCTTAGCGTCTTGCCGACCTGTGTTCGTCACTCTTTCCCCAGCGCTTCGAGGAGTAGGTTGTGCCTCTCTCGCCATCACCTCAATGCCCGCCCGATCATTTTGTTTGGTAAGTGTTTATTTTAGGGTCGTTCTTCCGTGTTACGGTTAGGTAATTCGCGTGTCTACCCTTTGTTAGTTTTGTGTTTAGTATTTCCGTGTGTTTAGTTTTTGCTTACTTCTTCACCACCTTCCTATCTTTCTAATTGGCCGAGCGGACGTTGATGTGATGGGCGAGAAATGAGAGTCGAGGCATTGATTCATTTATTTAATCCGTAGTGTACTCCTTCAGGTGTTTTTGGTCAAGGCTTACGAGTCCTCATATGTTTGTTAAGGGCTTTGAGCCTGTTTTGATAGTATTTCTATTGGGATTTATATAATTTGAATGCCATCAGTGGACATTGAGTTAAATACACATGTCGAAAACATGCCGCGATTACGTTTGTTTCTAGTAGATGTTGTCATTCCCACTTGCATTTAATGTGTGTGTGTTTGTCCGTGTCTTTTGTGTTTCCCCTTGGAATTGTTGTGCCTATGCACACCCCGGGATTAGCCCGATTAGACCAGGTTTTCAGACGTAGGTCTGATAGACAGTGGTCTGGTTTATTTGTGCTTTGGAACGGGGCACAATTCCTGCGCGACTCTGCTCGGGTTTGAATCCCGAGTTAGGGTTGAGTATAGGGTTTCTGCTATTTTGTCTTGTAAGTTGGGAATTGGCAATCTGCTGGTGGCATTGCGAGCCGTGGCGTGTTGTCGGAGTGATATTGTACTGCGCGCTGGTGGCAATTGTAGGATTCGGCTTAAACTTTAAACTGTTTGAAACATGGCTGCGGGTAATGTTAGGGACTTTGTTTTTCGTATTGGGTATTTGGAGTTGCGCAACTACCTGGGTGAGTCGGGTGTTGCGTATGCCAATCACGAGGACGTAACCGCCCTGCGCGTACGTGCCTTAGCGTACATTAATTCTGTTCGTGCGGTAGGAAATATCCCTTTGGATGGAGATGGGTCTATGGCTGAAGGTCCAGTCACTGCATCACAAACTGTTATAATGGCATGGTTGAATGGCGTCTGTATATTGCGAGTAGTGCAACCCGACGAAGTAGTTAAGTTTCTGGTGGAGACAGATTATTAGTGACGAGCGCCGATTTTTATTGTGGTTGTCTACACTCACGGAAGGATTGGCGGCGTCTATTTTAGGCGAGGTAGTACGTAACGGCGGGCAGTATGAGACATTTAAGGCACGTCTATTGGAGTGTGCTGGTTCAGGCAGTGTGTGGACGGCCCTGAAGCGGAAATATGTAGATCGTTTCCAGAACTCTACGGAAACACTACCGGAATATGTACAGTATGTGTGTGAGTATGCCCGTGCAATGAATTTGCATAGGGTCGAGAGTAAGTTAGTGGGTACTATTCTGGATCACATTTCACCGGAGGCTCGGTCTCTCAGTTTTGTGCGACCCGCCCCTATGAATTTTGAGGAACTGAGAATTCTTGCTTTGGCAATTGAAAGAGAGTTGCAGCTAAACCAGGATTTTTGTAAATCCAGAAAGGATTCAGAGAATTTTGCATTGGGTTCCGTGATCGGGGACGAGCGTCATGTGATACAGGCAGGGCGCGGTACGCAGTTGCGTGCGGCGGCGGACACAAGTGCCTCGCGACCCGGCGGCAGGGAGATTGAACGTGCGGTGGAAGGTCGAACGGGCGGTGCAGTAATTGCGCCAAATACGGACATCGCGCTTCGCATTGTACCTTGCCTAGTGTCAATCGTGAGTCGAGATTGTGTTTTCGATGTCGCAAGCCAGGGCATTTCCGGAGTGATTGTCCGGAAAACTAGACCCTGCGTCCCTTGGGCGCGCGAAGCTAGGCAAGAGAGTTCTGAAATTTACGTCGCGCACTGATTGTTTCGCGACTGTATTATGTCACGATTTTGTATGCGCTGGAATGATCGACACTGGGGCGTCGCACTCTTTTGTGCGATCAAGTTTTGTTGATGGCCTGGTTAAAAGGCATCCCTTCCTGGTGTCCCGAATTATTGAAGATCTTAGTTTGTCTGCCTGCATGGCAAATGGGCGTGTCGTGCACTGTAATCGTGCTATTGTTTTACACGTGAAAATTGGCGGGTTTTCCTGGGATTTTAGGTTTTGGGTTTTCACGTCATTAATAGCAGACGTGGTTCTGGGATTGGATTTTTTGGGCCATGTGCAAGCTGTTGTGGATTTGCATAAAGGGGAGTTGAGATTTGGGTTTGCGCCAAGGGCGATGGTGCCTTTAATATCCCGAGTAATTCTGACGCTGCTAAAGTGGGTGTGGTCGGGAGGCCGAAGAATGACAGCGAGTCAGTGTCCGCATTGTTGAATGAATTCAGCGATGTTATTACCGCCCGCATTGGTCGATGCGACGTGCTTCCTTACCGTTTCTCCTTGACGGATGATGTTCCGGTAAGGGTGCCGTTCTACACGTATAGTCCGCCTAAGCTGAATTTCTTGCGAGACATAGTAGACAAGTTATTGTCCGAAGGCGTGATATCGCCGTCCACCTCTGACTATGCGTGCCCGGCTTTCCTGGTAAAGAAGGGAAATGGCGGCTACCATATAGTGACCAACACGAGTGCTGTCAATAAGAAAATTAATCTTGATCCGTTTCCTGCTCCCACAATGGATAGCCTTGCAGCATTTGGGTAAGGCGAAGGTGTTTTCAATTATCGACTTAAATTCCAGCTTTCATCAGTGTCTGTTGCATCCAGACTGTCGTTAAGTATACTGCGTTCCGAACTCAGTGGGTGCAGTATGAATTTAAAAGAGTTCCCATGGGGGCGTGTTTTGGTACTCAGGCCTTGTCTCGAGTTCTCGACCATGTTTTGGCAGATTTTAAATTAAAATTTGTCTATATTATATCGATGATATAATAGTTTATAGTGGTTCCCTTGAGGAACATCTGGTACACTTGCGGGAGGTTTTGTGCCGTTCGCGACAGGCGGGATTGACAGTAAATCCATCAAAGGCCACGTGGGCCTCAGAGTCCGTGAAATTCCTGGGCTATGTGGTGTCAGGGGGAAAGTTGAGCTTGGGCCCTATTCGGGTGGCCCCTATTGTGAATTTTCCCTGCCCTAAATCGGTTAAAGGGGTCTCCAGATTCATCGGAATGTTGGGCTATTACGCCCGGTTCATCAGAAATTTTGCTGAATTGGCTGTTCCGTTGAATAGACTAAAACGAAAGAATGTGCCTTTCGTGTGGGGCGAGGCTGAGGAGAGCAGTTTCAGGGCCTTGAAATCTGGTCTTGCTGCGGCTCCAGCGTTACATATTGCCAATTTTGATGATCGTTTCGTCCTGCACGTGGATGCGTCTAGTGTCGCCTTGGGCGCCGCTCTCGGGCAATGGTGAGACGGCGAGGTGGTACCAGTAGCCTTCGCCAGTCGAACCTTGTCCGAGGGCGAGCGTAAATTAAGCGCATTTGAGAAGGAGGCACTGGTGTGTGTTTGGGGCACGTCTAGGTTTGAGTCGTTCCTGGATTGTGCTGAGTTTGATTTATGCACTGACAACCAGGCACTGTCATGGTTACTAGGGCACTCTAACGATTTCTGCAAATTGGGTCGCTGGGCCTTTAGGTTGTTGAAGTTTTGCTTCATTGTGACGCAGGTGTCTGGTGCGAACAACGCGGTAGCAGACGCATTATCCCGTATGTTTTGCACGGACGATTATGAGTGTGATCCAGACGAACTGAATGCTCAGTGTGCATTGTTCACCACCCATCCCTCTTTTTACTTGCGTCTCAAGCAAGCGCAGGATGCCGATGACGAGATTCGACGGATCCGAGAGCGCTTACAACTTGGTGAGGACATTACCTATCGTGTGATTGATGACCTGGTGCACTGTGTCGGTAGGCGAGGCTCCATTCGACGTATTTTGGTGCCGAAAGACAATAGGTTGGAGTTACTTACGTACTTTCACTCGTCTCCCTTTGGAGGGCATCTTGGTAGAGAGGGCACTTGCGGAAATTATGTGCTAGGTTTATTTGGCCGGGAGTGGCAAAGGATGTGAAGAATTTTGTCCATAAGTGTGAGTCGTGTCTCAGAGTTAAGGCACCTAGGAACTCGCGGGTGGGATTGTACACTGTAGATTAAGTCTCTTAGAGTGTGGGAGACGTTGCACTGTGATATATTTGGACCGTTAACGCGGTCAAATTCCGGGTTTCTGCACATCTTGATAGTGATGGATGTGTTTAGCAAATTTGTCTTCTTGATTCCCGTCAGGAATGTCACGAGTGCAGTAGTGGTCAGGCGTCTCACGGAGCGAGTATGGAATGTGTTTGGGCCTCCAGAATGCTTGGTCACTGACAATGCTCCTTATTTTTGTTCACGTGTGTTTTCTGAGATGTGTTTCAGGCGGGCTATGCATCATTATACTTCCAGCCCTTATTACCCTTGAGGCAATCAGGCCGAGAGGTTCAATAGGAACCTGAAGACCACGCTGGCCGCCTTGTACCATGGGGATCAGAAGAATTGGGACGAAGATCTAGATCTTGTCGCCCTTGGTTTCAACTCCGCTGCACATGGGGCAACTAAGACGTCACCCGCTCGAGTCCTTTTGGGACGGGATCTGATGCATCCTCTTCTGAACATCTAGGGAGTGCCGTCACCATCCGCTCCTCTTACCGAACGTCAACGAGAGCTCCCATCAGCGGAGGTCATGGGACACCTCGCCGACGCCCGGAACTCGTTGCAGAGCAGGGTCAATGCTAGACGAGTGGCCTCCGACTACCAGGTTGGGCAGATGGTTTTCTGCCGATCTTTTAAATTGCCGTCTCGAGCTGGTGAGCGATCTAGTAGATTGATGCTTCCTTACGCTGGGCCTTTCCGTGTCTCCCGTTTATTGGGCCCTAACACTGTGCTTTTGGAGTCCCCGGAATCCGGTCACGTGTTGCCTAAGGCCCACGTGTCACACCTCAAACATGCTCCCGACGCTGATTGAGTGTACTGCTAGTGTTGTTTCATAGGGGCCCCTGAGCGGGCGAAGATCTCTGATTATGCAGTGCGCCGGAGTGGCGTAGAGCCCGACCGCGGGGCCTCTGCGCAGAAGAGCTGGCGGGTGCTGGGGTAGAGTTTTGTGTAGTGTTGTGTGTGGTTGTCGTAGTGTCGGTTTACTGTTGATTGTGTGTCAGGTGTTAATTGTTGTAACGTGGGCCCTGTGTTTGTGTTCATGTTTGTGGTTAAGTGTGGGTTAGTTGCCGGTGAAATATGCCTGACTTGACGACTTGAACTGTTTTATGAACAACTGCGGAAATGATTATTGTGATAAGATTTGGTTGCTGTTATATCACTTATGGTTATGTTATTGTTGTTATCATTGTTAGGCATTTTTTATTGGCCAAATACGTTAGTGCCCTGAGTGAGTTTTGTACTGTTGTACGTTGATAGGGAATGTATTTTATGGGCCAAGTTATTCATGATTGTGTGGATATCGTCATTGTCAGTGTTTTATACACGTCTTATTGTGTCCTTGGTAATGCTTTTAGTACGCGCATACTTTGTGTAGTGTTTTATCTATGCATATGTTTATATCGCCAGTATATGGTGTTTGTTCCTAGGGATTGTGAGTGAATTTTACATACCTGGGGTTTTAAGTCAGTATTATATTGTTGTACTTTCTGCTTTACATGTGTGTTCGAGCATCGGCGGCTTTGGCAATTCTGTCTTTCCTTCCTTACCCCTATGGTGGGGACGAGTCTACACCCCGGCGGCTGGAGGCATCTGCGCACGGCGAGACTTGCCTGGTCCAGGTCAGGGCGACCGAACCTCGCATTCTCTTTTGGGGGCACGCATGCTATCTTGAATACCATCTTTCTATGAATAATGCATCGCCCCCTGGACACTAACCCTTTGGGGTGGGGGTTGTGCTGGGACAGCACCGACTTTTAAGCATAATAGACTAATCTCCAGTTTCTGCTATTGTGTGCCCCTGAATTGTCAGAATTCTCCGCCAAGGCTGTGACGTCGGCTAACTGTGTTGTACTGTGACGTCTGAACTGTGTAGTGCGCATACCTCGCCGCTTCTTCGGAGCTCGGGTGTCTTCGTGTCCCCACCTTTGGCCGGCCTTCCCTCCCTTCTTCTCCCCTCCTGCCTTAGCGCCTCGCCGACCTATGTTCGTCACTCTTTGCCCAGCACTTCGAGGAGTAGGTTGTGCCTCTCTCGCCATCACCTCAACGCCCGCCCGATCGTTTAGTTTTGGTAAGTGTTTATTTTAGGGTCGTTCTTCCGTGTTACGGTTAGGTAATTCGCGTGTCTACCCTTTGTTGGTTTTGTGTTTAGTATTTCCGTGTGTGTTTAGTTTTTGCTTACTTCTTCACCTTCCTATCTTTCTTATTGGCCGAGCGGACGTTGATGTGATAGGCGAGAAATGAGAGTCGAGGCAATGATTTATTTATTTAATCCGTAGTGTACTCCTTCAGGTGTTTTTGGTCAAGGCTTACGAGCCCTCATATGTTTGTTAAGGGCTTTGAGCCCGTTTCGATAGTGTTTCTATTGTGATTTATATAATTTGTATGCCATCAGTGGACATTGAGTTAAATACACATGTCAAAAACATGCCACGATTACGTTTGTTTCTAGTAAATGTTGTCATTCCCACTTGCATTTAATGTGTGTGTTTGTCCGTGTCTTTTGTGTTTCCCCTTGGAATTATTGTGCCTATGCATGCCTCGAGATTAGCCCGATTAGACCAGGTTTTCAGACGTAGGTCTGATAGACAGTGGTCTGGTTTATTTGTGCCTTGGAATGGGGCACACAGGGATAAAGGTTACAACAGCTTGTTAGCTGTGTAAGATACTCATCTCATAGCAGCTGTGTCTCAACCTATCCTCCTCCTTTCAACTCAAAAACCTTTCAACCCATGCAGCGAGAGCATTCCATCTGCTGTGTTGCCAGCTGCTGAGTATATGACACAGCAGCATCCTTAAGCAATTCATTTGGGCGGTTTACAGCAACATTCTAAACACTTGCATGCCATATCATTCTATCTTATTTCGAAAATATGAATGTAAACTCACTTTGAACTAGTGGTTTAATTTTTACTTTATACAAATAGTATAAAAAAACATACTTCACTAAAACATCTGTGCCTGAGTTTTTATTACAATTTTACTAAATAAGTGTAGATGTTTTGCAAGTCAACATGTTATAAAAATCAAGGCAAGTGTGGAAATTTATATGATGAAACAAAGCTACAATTTAACCAATGACTCAGTTCTTAATTGCACCCATTTATATTAATTGAATACCGTATCTGAAGAGATATTGTGCGTGACAGGGAAAACATAAATATTTTATGTCATCCTAGCTACTTTTTTGTCAGAATTTAAAACACAAACTATTTACAGCACACTCTTTCAAATCTAAAGTTGTCTGGGATTTATGACAAGATATTTGAAAACTTCCGGTTTCCGAAAGTTCTTAATAAAATAACAAAAACTAAATCTAACATTTTAAGAGATAAAACTGGTGCAGTCTGTGAACATGTACAGCTCTTAAACATCACAAAAATAAGACACTTAAGATGTTAACAATATGGCAGGGCATGTTAACAATATAAGTACTGTCCATGCACCAGCTGAGTCCCTGGTGTGTATGCATTTTTCTTCTTCAACTTCATGTACGCTACAGTAAAATAGTATCAAACACATCCTTACTTACGACGTTACCTCGGCTAGCATGTGTTGCTTGAAATTGGGTGTCGTATTATTTATATCTTTACGGACGAAAAACACATACCCGCCAGAGAACTGGCGCGGGACAGTATAGTACGTTCATAGTCAAGTAAGCACCAAAGAAATAGTTTTCTTAAAAAATTTATTTTGGATTGTTATATGTTCAACACTGTTATTTATTCAAATTAATAGTAAATTATATTACATGTGCTGGAGCGGGAAGTTTGAAGGAAAAGAAGTGGTTGAACTGAAGGAGCAGGAGAGAGAAGTGATAAGGCAGCTGGAATATGAGTGTCAAGGTCATTCATTCCCTCATCTACACACCAGCAGATGCCATGCATGAGAAAGATATTTTGTTTTTCTTTGAAATGACAATTTGAACATATATACTGAGTTATACCTACACCATTACACAAAATAAAAACAGTAATTGTGTTGAATTAAGTTTGCATGAAATACTTACACTTATGTGATAAAAATATCCGCTAACAACTAACAATGATGGAAAAAGTTACCCGGTTAAGCCGAAGGATTAAGCGCGTCAGCGCTTTGGCAGTGTGGAAAGCAGGAAGTAACAATGGCATGGAGCCAGCAGTTACGATACATTGATTCATGTGCTAGGATTGTAATGTAAACTGTAAGTAAAATTATAGTGAGTGTTTAGCTAACTAAAGCAACACAAGAGATAAAAAAATTCATTGGGTAACTATACTTACCGCAAAACATTATTCCTACGCATTAATAGCTATAAATAAAAACTACAAACATACCCAAGGATTGCATTAAAAATAATTATGTCAGATCTCTATTTAAAGATAACACTAAGCTGTGCACAAAAAGTTCAATTTAATTATTGCTTGCACTGATGAGAACCATCCCAGAAGTTCAAGCAGCATCACCATGTGTGCTCTGGATGTCTGTTTAATGGCATGCCTCCTTTTGTGAAGGAAAGTGGAATGCAGAAAATGATTATGCATTACTTCCTTTACTTTCTAGCATAGTACAGTAAACCTGCAACGCCATATTCATCCCTGTACCGTTGATTGCCGAGTCATGTTGATCTTGGACTTGCCTGGCTAGTTCCATTCGATGGCCACTTCTGGAAGGACAGTGCAGCACAGCACAAAAGCGGAAGCAGCAGTTAGGCATGACAGTGCGGCAACACACTTCATGATAATCAAAACATAAATTCCCCATATTTTTTAATACTTATGAATCACGGGCCACCGACTGCCGCAAGTTTACTGTACTGCCTGTAAAACTTATGCAAAAGGGACAAGGCAGCAGCAACTGTTGGAGATGTGAGCAACAGGTAAAAATTAGAATGGGAAAGAGGTGATGGTTTAAGCAGCAGTACTGACCAAACACTTTAACGCACTCACAGTTTGACAAAGGTTTTAGAATAAAGGGACGGCTACAGTGTTTGTGTGACATGAGCAATGTGCTTGCAGAACATTGTGCATAGTTGCTAGCTCTCATATTCGCTCCACACAAGAAACACAATTAAGTCATTAAAAAAAATTACAGAGTATAATCGGGAGTTGACTGTACTTTTTTTTACAAAATAAATAATATTTCTGTGTATAGGGTAAAATAAAACAACAATAATAATTTATTGCTGATTTCAATGGGGGTAAATACGTATCAGTATTGTAAATGTATATATTTCCAATGTCAAACAGTAGATGTGTACACACAACTTATTTTTCAAAGTTACCTATTTAAAAAATGTACCAAAGAGAGCTCTGTGTAAATTCTGTAAATAATAAATAACGCCTTTTTGATGGATCAATAAACCTTGTGCCTTATTTATGAAAATTTTTGTATAAGACCAAGCCCGGATGTTTGTAAAAAAAAAAAAGGTACCAGTTAAACAAAAACTGTCAATAACTTTAAGCAGCCGGGATTATGTCAGGTCTGGATTTAAATGATAGCATTAAGTTTTTTAGTACTCCAAAGCACTAAGACTCTTACAGATATTTAATGGATACGTAGCGGGAAACAGACATTGGACTTGCTGACAGCCTTTTACCTACTCGAGTTTATTAGCTGGTGTTCGAGCTTGCATAAAGAAATGTCGTTAAGAGATTTGCTCTTTCATTTTATTTAATTTTCAGCATTTCAGTATGGTCCAACTGAAGGCTCACTGACCTAATGTAGCCCTTCCAAGGCCATTTTATTTTACCTGTGATAGCATTAGCTATTTTACTTCGCTGAGTGCCTAAAAAAATGTAATGAATTTCCACAATATTTAGTAAACAATATAGTGAATTAAGAGGGAAGGTTACGTTCATGGTACCAGTTTTGGTTTCCTGTGGCCACACTGGATGCGCTCAAATTATATTCCATTACAGAGCTATAATTTAAAACCATGCCACTTCAACTAACTTATCTCATAATTTAAAACCCTGCCACTTCAACTGACTATATTTTATCTTCCATGAAAACCAAGCAGCTGTGCTCTTCACAAACAGGAAATTTGATAAAGTCACATATATTTAAAGGGATGACTCTTGTTAGTCTTTAACTGCAAGTGTGGAATTAAGTACATCTGTGTAGATGAATGGTATCAATCAGTTTACGCTACTTAAGTGTCCTAATAAGCAAAAAATTTGGAAAATAAGTTTTCTGTATTCTGACTTTGGAAGCTTCAATGTAAGTGATGTCTGTAATGAAAGAATAAAACAACGTGCGTCATTATGGAATGGCACAAAGACAAATACGGTACTGTAATAAGGGAAACGTGAGAACGTTTAATCAGTGAACTCAAAGATACGTAAATAAAGAAGCACCACCTTTAAAGCAACAAATTAATCCTCCAGAGTTATGAAAGATTTACATTTGGAGTCTACTTCAAAAGAAACTAAAGTAATTAAACGTGTAATGTTTATAAATGTAGGATGTTCATATGAAACCAAAAGATAATTATGATGGAAATAATAAGTCAATACTTAAATACCACCCACATATTTTGTTTTAATATATGATCTGTAAACGGGTGGTGTGCGAGGCACATATTAGTAAATCAGCACGGAGAAGGGAGATTTGGCAATGTTCGGACAGATGCGTGAACACCCACACCCTCCAACACAGTGTTTAAGCTGCCGAATTCTTATCACACTCAAGTACATCAAGTAATTTGCTCGCTTGTATTACAAACTGGTTCTTTTACTTAGGCCTAAGTGTTGCTACATAAGCTCTATACAAGATTAAAAAAACCGTACCTAAACAACATTTAAATAGGTGATGCAATGTGGACTTGTTAAGCATGTTACTTTGTAAATAAGAAAAGGGGTGCCAGTGGCAATGGATGTTTACTAGTCATATTCCACATACATTGAGCTACACATGGCCATACATATCAACTGTTTACATAACATCAAAAGCACTATGAATAAATTATTAAACATTAATATGATGAATAAAATATTAAACATAAAAACTACTTAACATATGCTATACTGAAATACAACACAAAAAATATACAGTTTGACACAACATTGTGTCCAAGTTCCATGACAATGCAGGCAGGGCCAGTGTTTACAGAGGCACTGGAGGTATACTGACTTGTGAAGAGAGGAGTGGGGCTAGCTGGCAGACAGGCTTATTATGGCAGAAGTCTGATCGCATCTCTATCACACTGTGTGTTGGAAGGCCCCTATGTAGAGTGGAAAATATTATCACTTTAATGCCTTGGTTTTTCAATTAGTAGTGGACAGTACATTGTAAGATTATTTTCTAAAAATAAAGTAATTTACATAATAAAAACAAACAGAAAGCTTTATCGGCACAACAGTTCACAAATTCGGTGCAAAAATTTTGAAGTAAATGGACTGAATGGTTTTTGATTGCTGACGAGTTTAGTTTGAACATTTTTTGGATGCTCGATGCGAGTATTCTGCAATATTGCGTGAATATTCCTTGCAACTCACATGACGTCACAAAGGAGGGGTGGTAGCATAGAAAGTGGAGGGGGAAGATGCGCACTGTTCCACCTGGTAATATTCCCACCACGGGACGAGCCACAAAACCAAGAACGCAATAAATGTCACCGCCAGGCACCCGGTCTGTAATGGGCGTTCTTCATTAACCAATGAACGCAACATAATTTAGAAAGGCATAAAATACAGGACATGACTCTCAGAATAAGCGTTCTTGTCTGCTGAAGCAAAATTTACTGGATGCAAAAAAGAGCAATAGCTACTTTACCACATGTCCATAATATGCTGTACACCGTCCAGAGTATTTTAATTTACACTTTTTGTTCATAGTAACTAAAGAGAATCTGTAGATGTTGGCATCCTGGCATATTGTGACTAAATTTTGCTCGTATGAAATGTTTTTATCTCTCATTCATGGTTTTTGTGCAATGGCTCGCAAGTGTTAAATTCAAATTTGCATGCTACAGTTTTCAGTACAACATTATGACCAAGTGAGAAATAAAAATGCTGAAAAATAGATAAAAATTTGAAAATATTTTTAAATAAAAAAACATTCTATTTTGTGACTTTATATAAGAGACCACATAGCCTACAATATCATTATTTACTGCATTTTTTTTTTTCAGTTTGGTATGCCCATTTTAGTTTCTTACTGAAAACGAAACATGTAAATTTTGATATTTACGAGCAATTGCACAAAAAACTATGATACGACATAAAAAATTTCATAGAGCAAAATTTAGTCACAGTTTACCGGGATGGCAACGTCTACGTATTCTCCATAGTTTCTATGGACAAAAAATTTTTTTTAAAAAGTATCTGGTACAAATATAAAATAAAAATATGTAGATGAAAACTGCTGTAGACAGTGCCCTTAAAGATATAAGATCAAATCCCTGTATTACAAATGGAACTGTACACAACTTCGGAGCAACACACTACTTTCTTCAAAACAAATTTGACACATGGACAATTTGGAACTTCGTAAAGCTTGATAATTACCTTAAACTTGAATGTGTTCTCTCAACAACGAAACTGTTGAAGTCAGATAAGAGGAATGGGTTTTCGTAGAAAGCTTTGAAGTCCAACCTCAGCATCATGATAACAGAGATGGAAGCTAACATCATTGGTTTTGTTAATGAATAAACCACCCACGGCTCCCACTTGATTTTGTGATTTCTATTTTTTTTATACTAACTATTGATACAGAAGCCTATGTACATGTTTAAATAAAACGGTTAGCTGATGGTGAAATTTCGACACGAGTTAACTTTTTTAAATGTGTGGAAATGAGATAAATGTAAGGAGTAAGCACAATTCTACTGCAGAATTACTATTAAATATTATCAAATTTCCATAACTTTTCCAGGTATTCCAGAAGAACAATAGAACAAAATAAAACCTAAGAATTTTCAGTCACTTTCATAAATGGGGGAAAAAATTAAAAAGTTTCAATAATTAAACCTTGTATGACTGATTCTTAAATCAATTCTGGAATCTTTTGTAAAGCGACCAGCCTGCGCTTGGGGTATACTTTTTCAATAAGTCAGTTGTATTTCTAGAGTCTCTGCTGTTGTTTATTTGTTTGCATAATTTGACTTGAAAAACATGGGAGACATTACGCTTTGCAGCATACACTGCACTCTAACTTCTCTCACACCTGACATATAATTAATTTTTAATACTCTCGTAAATACTGCATTTCGTATGGGCTACTTTTCCTTTTCAAAGCTCTTTATAGTTTCCTTTTTTGCACCTCTTCTCTTCCAAAAAAACTTTGCCATTAAACTCTAGCAGATGCAGATTACAACTTTTCATGATCACATAAAAAAACACTAGGTGTAACATAACGTCCTGTTGTATGCCAGAAAATGTATCAATTTCACACACATTGTAAAACAGTCTTTTATCATCAAGTAAATTATATTACAGAAATAATACGTAGACAATATGGTTTCATTTTTCTGAGAAAGGATTTTAATGTCAGGAAAATAGCAAAAATATTAGGTAAGTAAACCCAAAATTCAAGGACTTTTTAAGGACTGGATTAAATCAAGGACTTTTTAAGGACTGGATTAAATCAAGGAATTTTCAAGGCCTTTTAAGGACATGGTTTAAGTTCCAGGACTTTCCAGGACCATAAGAACTCTACTTTCTGCATGCAGTTTTATCGGGTAATAGGATTGTGTGGATATTATTGTGCACATTTGTGATTTACAGGGTCAAATCGTTAATTCTATACTTAATTTCCCACCTAGATCATGTTCTTTAAATACCTTTTTTTACTGTCAAATTTTTAACAATTTTTCAATAACACATACTATGTTTAATAACTTAAAAATCTCCCAAGAGAATGTGATGTCAGCCAAGTTTACTTCTTTTTAGTACATGTGTAATGGTGCACGCTTGCTGATTAAGTACAGTTTCAGCAGTTATGTCCAGCCGTGCCTCATGTTGCCATTTTAACACATATGTTGGCTGAGTTTTAACTTGCATCTTCAATTGCTATGGCTATAAACTCAGGTCCAACTCCAGACTTTTAATTTTTGACTCAGCAAGATAATGACAATTATGACTTTCTTAGTCTCACGCCCCAATACTTTCTGAAGAAGCGTGAGCCACTGGCAGGAATGCTGTGTTTCCAAGTGTTCTATTCAATATACTAAAGTAATTTACTTGGAGCTACTGTTATATGTGGTAAAAGTATTTTCCCACTATTCTTCTTCCCAACGCTTTCGATTATTTGTGAATTGCCTAACTTAAGTGAGTTACCTATATAATCTTTACTTTTACCGTGAATGTCTGGTGTGACAATTAGCAGCACTAGAGTTGTGCTACGCCAAGCGCTGCCATTAAGGCTGTCTTCGCTCACTCTCATTTCTTCTGTCTAGGCACGCAAAAACCTATGTTGTAAGTTTCATATTTAACAAATCTCAAGTTTACCTGCCTGGCAGTCCGCATACCGCTGGGAACTGTGAATTAAACGACATAGTTTCTTTGTGGGTACCTGCCACCGGAGACTCCTTCTAGTAGATGCCCGTACGGTTACTGAAATCTTGTTGCATATCTGCTGCTCATATAACCGCAAGCATGTACAATGCTGTACTACGCATCAGCACTAATCCAGATACTATTATTTTCGTCACCTGTAATAACACCATGTACATTAGTTGACTTCCCACTACACTTATAGTATTTCATTCTTTATGTGCCACTGACTCTAGCTATTTTGCGCATACTACAGCTTTCTTTATGTTTCGGGTAGAAAACGTGTCTTCCACATATCTCCCGCATGTCACTTGGCTGTAAATGGTCCCACTACTTACACTACTTTCAATACCTTTATTCTTATAATTTAACCCTTTATGCCTAGCTCTTATGAATCCAAACCCAATCTCCTACCTGAAATTGAAATCCTTTGCTCTGGTGTTGTATAACTGCTACTGTCTAGACTGACTAGACCATCTAATTCTTTTTCGTAGTTTTCAGCTCTTACTACAAATTTTCTTAAAAGGACATGGGATGGTCAGATCACCTGAACACCGTGTAGTAGTTTAATGAGTGTGTATTATGTGTTTCTTTTGACAGCAATTATACTTTAGAAGTATAAATGGAAGATAATCACCCCAGGCTTGTAATTGGCGGCACACATAGTTAATTGTTGTTTTAAGGTTCTATTCTTAACTTCTACTAGCCCGTTCGTTTGTAGCTGATACAATGTCGTTTGAAGTTTCCTTTTCTTCTATTTGTCTAGCAGTAACTTGATTACCTTGTTGTTGAACAACGTGCCCCTATCCACAAGTGGTTGTGCCATACATCCTAATCTTAGGATAACTTCCTAGATAAATTCCACCACGGACTCTGCATCAATCGTAGGAATAGCCTTGGCCACGACATAATGTGTGGCATACTATGTTATTATAAAGATGTGCCGATTTTCTTTTCTAGAGTTTGGTAGGGGACCTTTCGCATTGAGGCTCCATAGCTCAAACAGTCTGCGTGGCTCTATAAGCTATAATAATCCTTTTTTGTCTTTTGTTGCTTGCATTTGCCTCCTGACACATTTCGCAAGATGTTATATTTTTTTTTCACATCTGCGTTCATTGTGTCCCAGTGATACACCTGCTTAATTTTTTTCAAACACCATGAAAATACCAAAAAAGGCTCCTTCCTAAAATTTTGTCATGATGGACCTGAATAATTTCTTTTTGATAATTTTATGGCACTAATGTGCATTGTAATTATCCTTGAGATGTGTTTATTTTCAAGTATATTTCACCGCTGCCTTTTATACCGTAGCATCTTGCTAATTTCAAATGTTTTTGTTTGGCTTCTTGTGGGATTCTAAGCACCATTTTTAGCTTTCTGATATGGTCATCGGCGTTGCAGTCATTCTGAAATGGTATAAACAAAAAAAAATACTTATTTTCAATGTTCATTTTGTACCGAACTTGCATAATATCTAGTGTTCAGCTTCTTTCTTTAGCATTTATGACAATTATGACAACATATCGGCTTTTGAATCCTAATTACTTTTCCATTTTTTCTTCTTCGTTTAAAACTATCAGTTTGATACAATTTGGCTATTGGCCTTAATAAAGGCATTTCTAGCATTTCGTAACCTAGAATATTATCTTTTAATTTTTTCCTTACTAGTTGAAGAATTTTCTTGTGCGTATTATTCTTTGAATTCTATACAATTCTCATGAATATACTTTGCTATGTCAGTTCCGGTTTCCTCCTCCTCCTGCTTATTATTATATAAAATGTGCTGCTAATGCCTCGTATACATTTTTTTTTATAAATTCTTTCACTGCATATATTCTTCCACTAATATTTTTGCTAATAATTTCTTTCTCACTATTTATAGGCATTCTGTACAGTGCATCTGGGATGACATTCTCTTTCCTCTGATAATTTTCACTTCAAAGTCTAATTCCTCTAGTACAATAGCAAACTTTTGGACTCCCAAATTGTGGTCCGTCATGCTCCTTAAATACCGCAGGCTAGTGTGGTCGATGTGTACGTCAAATTTTCTATGATATAAATATGGTTTTAAATGCATGTAGAAGTGTTTAATGACAGTCAATTCCCTTCCTGTAGTACTCTATTTTGTTTCGTTCGGACTCAATTTCTTTGAAGCATACTCGATTACCTTACTGCCCTCTGTCTTCTTGCATAAGGACTGCTCCTGTGGCCATCGGAGATGTGTCACATGCTAATATTGTTTATCTATAATCCTTGAATTTGACTCAAATCGGGGCCTCTGTATGTTCATTTTCCTACTTTAACTTCCTGTTTAACTTTGTCAGCTCTGCTATTTTAGAATGTCTTTTAATATATCTTCTTAGATGCCCAAGAATGAACTTCACTGTTTTATACTTGCCAGCATTGTCATATTTCTTATTGCCCCCGTTTTTGCATCCTCCAGTTTCATTCATCCCGGTGTAATGACCTGTCACTGTATTTTAATTCCTTGTCGTGCAAATATACACTTCTCTTAATTAATTTTCACCTATAACAACTCTCATTTCTTGAAAAAATTTTTCTGAATTTGCTAGATGATCCTCAAGCGTATTTCCCATTACATACATGTCATCTTTGTATGCATAAACTTCCTGATATTGCATTGGGCCTAACATATTATCAATGAAATCCTGAAACAACTAGGGTGAGGATACTAGCATTTTAAATACAGTGCAGTGATGGTGATGTGTTGTGCAAATGCTACAAGTTCGCACAAAGTAAAAGTCTATGTAATAGACATGCCCAAAACATCACGCTCTTTCAAATGGACTGAGAATACAAATTAGTCTGTTTCTTATTTCAAGCAAACGAGAGCATGAATGGACTGCAACATTTTTAAAATGTGGTTTCATCACAATTTTGTGCCACAAGTCCGAGAGCACTTAATATCAAAAGGCCTGCCACAAAAAGCTGTGTTACTACTAGACAATGTGCCGTCACATCCAAGTGTTGATGATGGGCAAATAACTGTATAGTATTTGTCACCTAATATGAACCCGTGGACCTAGGGCTTTCTATCTCAACGCAAAATCTGTAGAGACAGCCTTCTCTGGCGAAACATCAATGAGTAAGCTGATCTCAAGATGTTCTGGAAGAAGTTATAGTCAAACCTCTTTAATACAAACCTGAAGGAACCAAAATTTTGGCTGTTAGTAAAAATGAGGTTTGTATTAACAAGTGTTCATTAAAACTTTAAAATGTTTCTAAAATTTCGGTCACTCTGTTTATTCCCACAAATCAAATAGTCTTTTCACCATAATGACTTTTTTTATACTTGAGAACTTGATATTGCATGGTTTAATGCATAAACAAAAATTTTTATTGAACATTAAAGTAATTATTTCATTTCTTCTCTCATTCCAAGGGGAATAAAAATCACTTTGTATTACTGAGAACTATGTATTATTAGGGTTTGTATTAACGAGATTCCACTGTAATTGTATTAGGTAATATTTGCAAAATTTCAAAGGCATGGATTTTAACTACGCAGACAATGATCACTAAACTGAGAAAGGAAATATTTCCCCGACATTGAAATTTAAGATTTTACTGGTTCGGAGGATTACAAATTTTTGGTAGTTAATTTAGCTGCTTGTTTACAGTGACCATAATGCTGAGTCGTTAGAAGTGTATCGTACCATGCGAGGCCAGAAAAAGTCTAGTGAAACGAAGATAACGCAACGCATCCAAGGCCACGCCAGAAAAGCTGATGATGGCAGGAAGGAAAGAATTAGGACAGTGACCTAATGCTACGACAAATATTATACACACTGCTGCACTGGAACGGATAGACAATTCGCTATATTAATTAGGGCAGGAAGATAATATACTTGTCTGACAAACCTACCTTGAGATAAACATAGAGTGTAATTTAAACAGAGAGCACTTCACAAAGGCAGAAATCTATTCAAGATTATTTTCAACCTATGTAGTCTTGCTATAGTGCTTTTGCCATTCTTTACACAAATTATATAATCATACTGCATTAGTATCATATGTATATGTGTAGGCCTCTAATCTACATAATAAACATGTGTGTTAAGTACTGATTATAAATATTTAGGCATATCAATAGGTTTTACTCTTATCTAAAACATCCTTTGTTTACTCATTAATACATATTATATTATAGTGTAAACAGACATAAGTTAATGGACAGTAATTGATAAAAAGCTTATTATTAACACACTCTATATTAGTTCAATTTTAACCTTTACTACATGTGCAGACATAAAATAGCCAAAAGGCCAACAGGTGAAGAAAGTACCACCAGCCTGTAGGACCAATGTAAGAAAGCCAGTGTAATGTATTTTCCATTGTAATGTGATTTTAGTTATAGTAACACATTGTTGTATTTACAACAGAATTCAATTGCAGCCTTTATTTGTGGGAGTGATATTGACCTTGTCTGTTTACACTGGGATCAAAGTAACGGTAAAGGTTGATTATCACAATTTTATATCATATCAAGACATTAGACCCACCCATCAGCACTTACACTCTGTGTGGCTTTCAGTTATAAATTACATTAAAGTGAATCAGTAACCGCCATTATGGAATAATGGTGGAACAGCTGCTTTTAATTTGACCTGAACATTTTCTGTTGTGTTTTAGACATTGACAAAGCACATGACATAGGTCCATATATTGTATATTGTTGGCACTGCTTGACTACTAGTGCTTATACTACTTTTGTGACCAACAGAAAAAACCACTTCTGTCCTCCAGAACGTTACTCGTCGAAAATTAAGAAAGATAGTGAAGATACAACAATTTGATATTGTTTAAGAAAAAACTATCTGTGGCTTGTCATACGAAAATTTTTAATAAATCTCTGTGTGGAACTTGCAATGGAAAATTACCAATTTGAAGATGACGGGGTACCCCTTAACACTTCACACCACCCCCCCCCCCTCGATTTTTGTCACTTCCGTATTAAAGCTTAAGGGCAGTAGCATTTGCCGCAACTTTGCCAATTGCAGTGTTGTACGTGCATTTTTCATATAAAATTGCTTCCAACTACTTGGGTAACCATGTGCCCGAATTTATTTACAAAAATGGCAGAGTAGCACACAACTAGTACTATTCCAGTGCACAATAGTAACCTGCACTAACGAGCAATCAAAGAAAATATACATGTAAAAATTTAACGCAGTCCTTTCTTATTATTTGAAGTATGTCTAATATTAATATATAATCTTAAGTGTTCATTATTGTGTTCAATGTCAACACAAGAGTTTAATGCGTAAGTCGGTTGTTTATGCACTGGGAGTAATTTTGTGCCACGAGAAAATATTTCCTTGAACAAGAGTGGCACACCTTCAGTGGCAGACAACCTCACGCTAACTGTTGGCCATCTTGGTACTCTTCACCCCCCTCAGGACTATATATATGGAGGGCACTTCAACCAGATCAGTAGATCAGGGGTTCGGCCTTCAAGATGTGTCCAGAAAAGGTTGCTTCCAGAAACACTGAGAACCTAAGCCCAATCCATGCCCTTATCTAAATGCCTAAAGCCTTAGTCTGCACGCGCTATTCCTAAAGCACTGACATGCACTAAGTAAAATGCTTTTGAAGGTACAAGAATGCAATAAACTCTCGGGGAGTGTAGAAATCACAGTATACCAGGAATTTAGTCTTTGTACCTGCCTGCCCCCACATTGCAATATTATTTAGCGACGTTAAAGAATGTAGTAAAATAGTAACCTCTCCCAGGATAAAGAGTGACCACAGTGTAACCGTGGCCACAAGCAAGGCCTCAGTTTTAACCCAGTATTACCGACCCAAAGTGCCCTACCGAGTCAACTTTGCTGTTTGGCCCGAAGCGCCCTATCAAATAGTTTCATCATTACGACATTGTTGTATCTTATTTTGTAACGAATCTTGTCACATCTCATGTTGAAACATATGTTAACAACTGTTATTAAAACGTCAGTGTAACTTATGTCTTCTCCCAAATGGGACTGACCTAAGCTGTACCACAAAAAGTAATATTCAATATGATGTCTCCAGTGATTGTAACTTGTGTTCGCTCCAATATACAGAACCTGTGGAACTACAGTTGGCCCACCTTATCCACTGTATTTCGTTCCAGAAAATCCACGTATAATGAAAACCACATATATTCAAGATACCTTAATAACCTACATAAACCACCATGTATATTTCATATGAAAAAAGTTTTAACCCCTAAATCTAGGTACTAATACATTTGTGTGAGGTATAGAACTTCAATATATTCATAAAGTGTCCCACAACATTTAAATATCGTAAAAATGCTACATCACTTATGCAATGTGGCGCGTTAGATACAGTAGCAACCACACCGTAAGGCCGCAAAGACTTGGCAACAGCGCACGCGAGCCAGGTAGTGCGGCTGACGTCGCAACATGTCACGGCCTGATGCACCATGCTAGCTCTCCACCCTACACTGCCAAGGATGCACGTTGTGCAAAGAGGGAGTGTCACCAACAAGAGTTGATAGAACTGTATTTAATAACAGTATTTCTCGCGTGTAATGATTACTTTATCTGTGGCAACCAAACATATAAAACAATAGTGGAACAAGCACAACTACGACTAAATAGATGTTAATATTTTGCAATTGTCCATAAATATTTTTTGCTTGTATGACATGCATATAAATTACAGAAATGAATATGATAAACATAAAATCAGAGACCAGTAAACATATGTCCACAAAGCTTATCAACGAAAAGAAAACACGCTTCCGACTACTTGTGAATGTGACTTAAGACACCACGCACACTGGAAATATTCCATAGTCCTCAAACTTGACTAAAATCTGCATTTTCACGCAGTTGTTTCTCAAGTTACATGTAATGGACTTGTACAAAATTGAGCTATATAAGTATATTGAGCTTTGCTACAGTGACGCGTTTAATAAAATGATTGGGTCATTGCTTAAAGTCCCACATTAAAATGCTACGGCGGGAACACTTCACGCATGTTTACAACTTTGGCCGTAGAGGCAATATCACATTACATGTGCCAGCTGGCATCGCTCGTAGCGCCTCATCAATTTTCACCTCACACATACAAACATACCCTTCACAAGCCGGCCGCCTTAAGGATGTTAGCAGTTTCATTTTTAATATGGCATCACTGATTATGCTAAAATAGACTTGGCGCAATTTTTTCCCACACACAAATAAATTTTTTAACCCTCTGTAAACATAGATAAGGACAAAGTTTTAGTGGTTTTCATTTAAATACAATGCCACTGATTACACTAAAATTAAATTGGCGCGATTTTTTCTGAAGTTTTTGGTGCAGTACTAACACTTGTACTTATTTTTCCTGCTTTGTTTCGTGACACACGAACAATGCTCACGCTTTTTCCCCGTACCTGCAGCCAACTTTTGCAATAGACACGTTTTTTATTAAATATAGCATTTTCATTCTGTCAGTCAAACTAAGAACTTGGTGATCTCTCTCGGTTTAGAAGGATCTCTACAGTCTTTCTTTCTAGGAAACATTACGCTGCAGGCCACAAAATCATGTATAATTGCACACATTACATGCACATCAAGGCCGTGCCCTACATGCAGGCGGCAAACATGCAAACAAGACAATGTAAATAAATACACGTATGTGTTCTGCGTGGAAGCAGTTTCCGAGCAGGTGATATGGACCATAGGATATATCAAATTTTGTTTTGGAAGCGTGCGGCGTGTGACAGAATATACGGGAGTAAAGTGCCTCTGCCGCCCGCACATTCGACACAGCATCACTTCTTTGCTGCTCCCGCCCGCAACGCATCATGCTAACGATAATTGCGTGCACCTGACATAACACATTGCGTAACGAAGCAGATAACAGTAGCTGACAACACAAGAGCTCTCGTGCATGGCGAGTGACGCGCTACTAATTTATGCAGCACACAGTGCACGGCGTGCGCGAAAATACAAATTCTTAAGAATTTCATAATTATATTAAAAAAACTTTTACCTCAATTTTCAACCACCATTGGTGAAAACCGCGGATACTTCACTTTTCTCCTTTCACGGAACAACCTTGTATATCAACCTCCTGACATCCAATACACGGTGATTAACATCTTCCTTCCCCTCTATTTATATAAGAATAAGTCCCTGCGCTAGCATGTAAAAATTTGTCCTTGTTAGCTCACCCAGTAGTAACACTGATGGGCGAAGGTTAAGTCTATTACTGAAACTCTGAAAGAGTGAACCTAACTTATGATCTCTCTCCTGAAAGACCTTGTAAAGACTTGCACTGCTCACATTATGTAACCATACCTGCAACCATGAACACCTGGCGCATTGGTAACGACACAATTGCGGATAAACGAGGCGACTTATGTTTGAAAGCCAGTTTCAAAAGTTACATTTATAATTCTAGGTGTGTGTATGCCACATTCTCTGTAATGTCCAGCATTCTGGCTTAGTAAAACTACACAACTTTAAAACCCAGACTAAGAGCCTCTCAACCTCCCTTTGACCAAATCTGGCAAAATTCTTTCCTCTAACAGTATACCTACTTACCTGTGATGTCAGAAGCCCTCCAGACGAGAACTTTGTCTTGCTTGTAATATTTAAGATCTGTCGGAAGTGACTAGTAGACCTCTGATCACTCAGTGACGTTAAAAGAGTACATTCATATTAGTTGTTCGGTCAAGAGTTTCTTCTCAGCATGTCTCTTAAGACCACACCCTGTAGTTTTACAGTGATTTTGAAAGTATTTTTTAAAGCAACATAAGTTTCATATAGAAGAATCAGTGTTTTGTCACAAATATGTAATAATTTTTACCTAGTTCTTTGGCAGCATTAAACCTCATAGTTATCTAGATTTTTTCAACCAAAATGTCATCAATTTTGCTATCAAAACAAGCCAAAATAAAGCAAAGTAGTTTTTTGCAAATCATGTACATATAATAGTGCATCGTATGACTGCTCTTGGTTTTGAATTTTTTTAAAGCATTCCATTAAAAAGTTTTGAGTTTTTTGTACCAATGCGAAAAAAAATACTTAGCATGGCAGTAAGTATTAAAAAAATTTGCTGAGTTTCTCTCAAAATCTTGTAGTTCAATTTAAAATAAAACTTTATTAATTCATTTAGACTTTTTATTGATTTTTAATCCCTTTGTTAAATGCAGTAAACAATTGCCCTCTAACTCTCCTACCACGTGACACGCCTTTAACAATAGCATCACATCTCTACTTTTGCACATGAATGACAAATTAGTATACTAAATTAAATTATGAACATAAATGCACATTAACAAATAAGCATTGCTTAAAAATATCATACCTGATGTAAAATACCCCAGGCTTGCGGCACCATCAAATTCCGAACTAAGTGCTTGTACTAAATTCTGAAGCGAGCCACCTTTACTCTGGTGTTCTGAAATGCCACCATCCCTCCTATTTTTTCTTCTACTGCCAGTGAAGTAACGACAACCACCAATATCTGATGACCGTATCATGTTTCCATGATGCGTATCCTCATCTTTCGACTCGTCTGCTTCCACTTCCTGCAGCAGTTCCTATAAACGTATGGGAAATTAAAAATATAAGTAAAACAATTTATTGCAATAATCTTACCTTTCTTCAAACTAATTTTAAAAATTTTACTTTGGGAGTTACGGAAATCATAAAATCATACTACATGATATGTTAATGTTGTACATATTTGTTATTGTTTTTCTTGGCTTAGTTATATTATACTACCATACTATAATATTTTAATTATGTAAAATTTCATATCTTGTATTTAAAGGAATATTTGTCATTGGGTTAAGTATAAAAAAGGTTGTTAGGCTTGTCTTTAGATTAGTTACTATAGTTTATATTATGCATTAAGAATTTAGATATAGATGGCACCATTAGTTATATTAGTTTTTATTACCCTTTTTGTATGTTTTTAAATTTCTTTTTCAAATGATTGTGTCATTCAACATGTATTTGTTGTAAACCGGCCCAGAGCTGAACATTACGTGGGTAAATAAATAAATAAATAAATTAATTAATTAATTAAATACAACTGTAACTGTCCTCAACCTTGTTTTAATATTTTTATTAGTTCACAGCAGATCACACAAGTTATAAATCATTTACAGATCATTAAAGAGAGCTTAGTTGTTTAGTACTAAACACCATGAATTAGAAACCCCATGAAATTAGTATATAATGACATGTTACTAAATAACGATGTTAATTTCATATTGTTTTCCGAAGCTTTAAAGTTACGAAAACAATTCTTTGTACGTATAGAGAAATATTTTATATTTTACACTTTAGTAAATTTATAATGAACTTTCAAATGGAAAGGCTAACAATGGTTTCATTATATATTGTAAAACATCAACAGTGCGGCAACAGAAAACCCAAAATTGAATTCCCTGACATTTTCAGGTTTTCCCTGACCACCAGACATTTTTCCCTGTTCAAAACCGACATACTTAATTCACACCATTTTAAGCACAAACAGGCCAGTATTTGTCTATGTCGAACACTGGAATAAGTAACTAGTGATGCACCGATTACGATTACTATTAATCGATACCGCGATTATTTTGGAAAATCCGATTAATCGTAATCGTCGATTATTAACATTAAATAAAACCGATTAGAGTTTTCAATAACCTACGTTTGATTTTTAAAATTAGGTACTTATTTCAATAATAGCGAAAAACTAATCATACTAACTAAATGAAATATATTTTATTTTACCTTATAATTGCGGCTAACTGCGTACATAACCTGGCAATACACATACTTTCATTAGTTTCCTGTATTTTGTAACAGCCAATGGTACCCTGTAAGTACGTTTTTTTAGGTTATTAGGCCAAGCCATTTACTTTTTTATCCATTCAAATTTTTAACAACGCAAAACAAATATAACATCGGGGCTAAATATGAAAAATAATCTTGTAAACGACAGTTTGAAACCATTTGTTTACGTTTACAAACTGGTCAGTGATCATAGAGGAATATACGTAAGAACGTAAACACACAT